>WIGO01000085.1:0-142386 GCA_014235945.1 Colletotrichum plurivorum
GATTCTGTTGCCCTTACCACGCTTGGCGATACTGGCCATGTTCCTCTCGGCCAAATCACAGCGGTTCTCGATGAACCAGTCAACTCGTTTCTTGAACGAGGGCAGCTTGTTGATCAGCTCCGGCTCCAGTGTCATCGTGGCGTAGAGCGGGATCAAGCCAACGAGGGAGCGGACAGGGAGCTGCTGGATCCAGGGGCCACCCCATGAGATGGCATCATAATAGAAGCCGTCCTCATCGTTCCAGAGGGACTTTTCGTCCTTCTGGCCGGTTCTGAACGTCATCGCATCGCTAATGAAGATGAAGTGCTCGAAGAACTTGGAGGCAATATCTTCATATGTGCGACGGTGCTTGGCAAGCTCGAGGGCGATGTTGAGCATACTGAGACAGTAGAAGGCCATCCAGCCAGTACTGTCGGCCTGCTCCAAAGAGCCACCGGTGGGAAGGGGCTCAGATCGGTTGAAAAGACCGATGTTGTCGAGACCGAGGAAACCGCCCTCGAAGACGTTCTTGCCATCGGCATCTTTGCGGTTAACCCACCAGGTGAAGTTCAATAGCAGCTTCTGGAAAACCCTTTCGAGGAAGTCAAGGTCCTGTCTTCCGTACATCTTGCGTTCAATCTTGAACACACGGAACGTGGCCCAGGCATGAACAGGGGGGTTGACGTCACCAAAGTTCCACTCATATCTGTTACAAGTCAGCCATTGCACAGATGCCTCATACTCGTACTCGATCTGCAACGTACGCTGGTAGTTGACCGTTGGGATGGCAGTACCACTCTCGCGTGAACAGATCCAATTGCTTCTTGGCAAAGTCCGGATCCATCATAGCCAGGGTGATGCAGTGGAACGCACTGTCCCACGCGGCGAAAAAGGGGTACTCCCAGGAGTCTGGCATGGATAGAATGTCGTCGCAGTGCATGTGCTTCCACTGACTGTTGCGAATGTCCTTTCTGCTGGCTGGCGGGGGAGGTTGCGTTGGGTCGCCATTAGCCCACTGGTCCCAAATGAAGAGATAATGTTGCTTCGTCCACATCATGCCGGAGAAGGCCTGACGCTGAATGTTGCGGAGATCGTCGGCCATTGGCAGAGGGCTAAGGCGGTAGTAAAAGTCGTCGGCTTCCGCGATCCTCAGGTCAATCATGTCATCGAACTCTCCTTCGTCGATGTATGTCTCGTTTCTCTTGGAAAGGCGGAAACGCACGACCGCGCACTCGCCAGGGGCAACGCCGCCGTCTTCGTTGAAGTTAAACCATCCAGCACACTTGGTACCCTTTTGCTGAGGGTTGATAGCCTCCTTCTCCCCCTGGACGATGTACCTGTGGAACGCATCCTTGACGTAGGGAGTCTTGTTCTCCTGCTTGTACAGCAACTCGTAGTTGGTGTCGTTGTCCGTGAACATCATCTTGGGCAAAACGTCCTCACCGCTGGAGCCGACACCGGGAGAGGGCGACATCACCAGGTATCGCTCCCCGAGCTTGTGGTGCTTCGACTTGACCATGCTCTCCGCGTACGCCTCGATGGACGGCTTCTTGTCCTCTTTCTCGCGTCCCCAGGCCCAGGTGTTGCGGAACCACATGTGCGGCACAATGTGGATAGGCGCCGGGTCAGGACCTCTGTTCCATGCTGTCACGCGGAACAGAATCTCCTCCGGGTCATTGGTGTCCTTGGCGGTCTCGATGAAGATATCCCAGTATCGGTCCTCTTCGAAAACGCCGGTGTCAATGATTTGATATTCCGTGTCTTTCTTGCCTCTTTTCGCGTTCTCTTCCAGGAGGTCCTTGTAGGGAAACTTCTTCTGGGGGTATTTGTAGAGGAATTTCATGTAAGAGTGCTAACGCATGTTAGTGGTGATGTTCGGAGACACCGTAACCAATACTAGCTTACTGTCTGCGTAGTTGTTAGCACTCGTTTGAAAAGACAGATCAGTTCGCGGCGGGCGCACTTACAGGGGTGTTGTCGACATGAAAGTGAGCTTCCTTGATACTCTCGCCATGGTTACCCTGAGGGTTGGAGAGGCCAAACAGGCGCTCCTTGAGAAAGTCGCTGCGGTATCATGAGCACTCGCGCGAAATAGTCGTCGACTCGAACCAGCAACTCACTCTTCCTCGTTCCAGAAAGCAAAAGCAATGTTTTGGAAGCCGTGCGTGTCAGAAACGCCAGCAATTCCATCCTCACCCCATCTGTAAGCTCGGGAGCGTGCGTCGTCGTGGGTAAAGTCTGGGGCTCGTCTGTCAGCGGGCTGCGATTGGAGCTCTCGTGGAGCTTTCGGGCGGGGGACAAGGGATCCTCACGACTCCACGCGTCTCCGTCGGGACTGTAGTCCTCGCGCACTGCGACACACAAGCTCTGGTTAGACGATGCTCCTCCGGTTCGCAGCTTCGAAAAGCAGCTGGGAGCTTACCGGTGGCCCATTGACGCTCAGCGACGTAGGGACCCCATTTCTTCCAGTACTTCTCGCGCTTCCGGTCCTCCTTGAGGCGCTTCTCCTCCTCGGTGAGGTACTCGTGTCCGTCAAAGACAACCATGGCGGGCAAGCTGGCGGCACGGCAGATAGCGCAACACGCGCGAGGTTAGGAGGCAGTACGCCGGTCACAACAGCGGGAAACAGGCGAGAGTCTTGAGGGATATTCTGCGACCGAGAGATGAAGAGGGGGTCAAAAACTTGTGGGTTGCCGTTGGCCGGAAGATAAGGGCAAAGAGTTCTGCGTCGGAGCGATTTGCAGACCGTGGGAGGAGCTGACTTTAGTAAGAACCAGACACCCCAGCAATGCTACCAAAACGACTCGGCAGGCAACGTCACGTTAGGTATCACGATAATCGAGCAGCGACGGGCAAAGCTGACTACCTATGGAGAAGGGAAAGAGGAAGGGGGGAGGCGAAGGAGGAAGAGAAATGGCGTATGGGATGAGGAAAGCGGTTTCGACGAGAACGGTTGACGTGAGTCGGTCTTTCCCTTTTTTTTCCCTCTTCCCCTGGAAGCGACCGAAGAACCGACGAGTTGGGAGCGGGTGTCAGCGGGAGCTCAGGTCCGGAAGCACAGGGCCAAGTCAGAGCGCTTCAGCGGCAGCGGGCCAACCAGCGACACGGGAAACGAGAACGAGATGCGGAGCTTCAGCGGAGGTAGCGGCAGTAGAGTAGCAGCAACCTAGCAGTTCAGCAAGCAGCGGCAGCGGTGGCGGCGAGGTTGAGGGGACGACCGCGGGGCATTCAAACTATGCCATTTTATTTGCCATGTGTGGAATGGCCTCTCTGCCTGCGACCGGCCCCAGTTTACTACCATGGGTAAGATGTACCTTTCTGCAGCTCGGGAAGGTGGTAAAGTGTCACTTCCCCTTACCTAGATGGGTACTTTATTTTGCACCTCATCGAGGTACCTTGAGGTATCCATCCGTCGACCTTACCTGGGATCAACTGTGTCCAACAGCGCTCCAGGGCTATTAATCGGCTAGCTACAGCTCCAAGCTTGCGTGGCTGGGTGCCTGTCTCCCTTCTAGGTAGGTAGGTAGGTAGGTATCTAGGTTGGGCACGGCAGTGAAAGGCAGTTGTCAGGTACAGTGAGTGGCCTCCAGGTAGGTAGGGCGAAGGAAAGCAAGCACTGGTCGGATCTTGACCTGCCGCCAGCTATCCTCAACATTCCACTCCAGCCGCAGAGCGAACTCTGCCTCTTGCAGGTCGCCGCTCCCGGTTTCTGCCCCTTGCTGCCCCTCTCCTTGAAACGCTAAGAGCAGAGCTTTCGGAAGCATGACGTCAACCAGCTGTAGCGCGCCTGAATCCAACCTAGCGGGGCAGCTTGTCCATCGGCGTTGTCAAACTGCATTGGGCCACCGCAGGCTCGAACGTGGGCTGGACCGCGCCGGCCGACCAGGGGAACAGACGTGTGCCTGGGGATCGCCGATGACATGTAGCATTTGCAGCGCTTGTTGCTGTTGTGTACCTTTGGCCCGTCAACTACTGCAGTATATCCGTACTGAGCTTCGCTCCTCCCGTACGGATACTGCTTGATGTAACGATAACGCGCTCTCAGTCGAGCCAACCCTCTTCACCGAGTGAATCACCCGACCAACCATGCGCTGCGTCTTCGTAAGGAATTCGAGGTCCTTATAGCCTCGATATCAATTGCTGAATAGGATATCTATATCGCGGAAATCGAGCCAAATCGCTATTCACCAATCCCACAATGCCACATGAATCCGACTTTGTTTATATACGCCTGCATGCCCCGGCATGTCTCGCGTGAGCCTCGGGTCTGCCTGCCACCTAGCCCGAGCGTTACGCCATCGCAATTCCCTGACCGTTGTTGTCGTCTCGCCAGAGTAGTTCCATTGACGTGCTACGCCGCATCGCCAAATTCTATTTGGCGAACCAGGGGAACTTCTTCTTGTTAGGCTCACCGCCAGCTCCTACTGTACTCTCAAGCTGGACACTCCTCTGGTAGATTTCCTGGGGAACGAAGCCGTCAGCAATGAACACCTGCAACCATCGTCTCTCTTCTTGACTTACCTCCTCATCTGTCGGCATTCTGCAGTCCAAAATAAGTTCGCGGGCTGCCTCGTGCTTCGTGAGGTTTGGATACGCTGTCCCTTGACTCTTCATCAGAGGCAGCAGTACTTCACCCAGCACCTCGAACTTCTTCCAGTTGACCCTGTCGCCGTCCGGCCCCACAAATGTCTTGCTTCCCTCTTCGGCCGAGACTAAGTCTCGCCTATGAAGTGGAATGTAGGGTATCCGGGGCAATGGTGAGTTTTCCCACGCCAGTCGGTACGCAAAGTGACTCTTTTGCGTTCCCATGAGAATGCCCAGTTTCGCGAAGGACTTCTGCGACTCTGGGGGGACCAAAGCCCACGTTTGAGCTAGCCGGTGGACGGCGGTACCGTTGATACCCGCGAGCACTGCCGCCAGCCCGTTGTAGTTGTTGAGCCGCCGAAGCTTCTGCGCAATGTTCATAAACTTCTCCAGCATTTGCGCGCGATGCTTGGCCTTGTCCCGCAGTAGTATCAGGTTGGCTACCCATTTCGCCACGTGGTTGAAGTGGTTGATCATTCGATTAACGTTCTTCAGACTCTTGCACTTGGACCTTTGTTCCAACGAGAGGCTCACGTGTCGAACAAAGTCTCTGATGCGGATGGAAGAGAACATCACCCAGTCGATGCGCGTCATCTCGTCGGCAATGTCGTCGTCCGATATATCCATGAAGATGTGGTAGCGGAATTTGTTCATTGGCAAAACGTCGGTTGGCTCCATGTTTGCCGCCTCTCTTTCGTACTCGTCGTACGAGTGGAAGGACACATGGGTCCCAGCGGTGCTCGTCCTGTCCACCTGTGAAAAGTCGGAGCTACCAGAGGGCCTCAAGTCGTCGATCGCTTTGTCGTCATCGACGTTGAGGCTGGCCATACCATTGGACAGGTCCGACGTCGAGCGAGTCTTGTCTTTCGATAGAACCTTGCTGCCCTCCTCGTCCGCCATCTCGTCCGACTTTGACCAACCCGTGTCGTCGTCTTCCACTACGCTGTATTCGAGATGCCTACGGATTTGTTGGGCGGCGATGGAGAAGATCGGTTCGGTGGAGAGATGCTTGATGAACTCCTCGAGGTTCCTCCGCGTCCCCGGCCGCGCAAAATCACCCGGATACAGCGACACCCATTTGGCCACGACTTCTATGATCCTGAGTTGCGTCGCGGTCTTGGAGAGGTAGTGAGCTGCTTTGTCATCCCTGACGCGGTCGAGTCGCGTCAATATGGCCGAGAAGAGCTCGCCTGGGGCGGCGAATTTCCGGTACAAACAGAGGAACACGTCGGAGAAGTTGCTGTCGGCTTTCGTCATACGAGGTGCGATGAGGCGGTCGACCAACTCGTCGAAAGCCACGCCGGCGGACTTGGGCTTTTCGAACAGACTCTCCTCACTCCGCTGTAGGATCGGAACCTCATCCGAGTACCTGAAGGATTCGGCGTCTGACTCCTCCATGTCGAGAAATGAATCGGTCGGTCCGCGGTCGAGACGTATACCGGGGGTGCGCAATTGACTCGAGACGGTTTGTTGCGACTCTTCTTCGATGGTTTCGGTTCCGAAGGCCAGGCTGGAGGAGGAACCGGTGAAGTCGGCTACCCTGGGGCTTCTTGGTGGTGGGCCTCGCAAATGATCGGGGATGGGAGGGGGGACACCTCGAAGAAGCGACAAATCAGAGCTCGCTCGGCTATGTTTGCTCTGCTGACTTAGCGGACGGCCGTTCGAGCTGTCGTGGGCCTCGAGATTGGCTGCCGAGGCTGCACGACGGCGGGATATGCCCCCTTCCGACGCTTGTGTTTCTAGCCGTTCATCAATTATTAGCATGCATTGGGGTAGCACAACTGGCGTCCGAGTCAAGTACCCTTGCGCACCGCAATGGCGGCTTTCAGCATAGTAGTCAGACAGGCCCG
The DNA here is from genome assembly GCA_014235945.1 of Colletotrichum plurivorum. Taxonomy (NCBI): domain Eukaryota; kingdom Fungi; phylum Ascomycota; class Sordariomycetes; order Glomerellales; family Glomerellaceae; genus Colletotrichum; species Colletotrichum plurivorum. Next base: position 6,414 of record WIGO01000085.1, read on the forward strand.
GGCTCTCTCCGGGCTGCTCGTCGAGAGATTAAAGACCCCGGCGCAAGATTTGAAGCATTCGTGGCTCGCGACGCGCTGCGCATCGACTTGGCGATCGCCCTCGGGAAGGTCGCACTTGTTGGCGACGAGGATGGCTGGGAGTCCGGATTTCGTCAAAGCGGCTGACGGGTCAGCGTGACGTGACGCGACGCGTCGGGGGCAAGGTTAGATGAGGGACCTACCTGTAGCTTGCGGCAGTTCTTTCATACTCTCCTTGTTTGTGACATCGTACAAAATCAGTGCGCCGTCAACTCGAGGAACGATGTGGCCGTTGATCTGCTTCGGCCACTGGATTGGCTGCAACGGGTTCAGCTCAAAGTACTCAAGGTCGAGTTCGACTAGTGTTACGCCATAGGTGACGTTGTCGACCACCATGCGCACACTGGATGCATTTGTTATCGGGGGACGCGAGAGGCCCAGCACACGCTGGACGAAGGACGACTTTCCGACGCCGGACGCGCCTATTACTGCAATGTTGAGGCTCTCCATGATGTCGGAGGATGGTTGTTGCTATGATCGTCAGCCCCTTTTTTCCACACTTCCCGTCTCATCAGCTACCCCGCAGTCTGTGTTTGGTGGGGCATTTACCCAATGCAAGGAAGGACCTATTACCAACGACTCTCTTCTTGGGGGCGGCCAGCGCTCGTTGGGGTTGTCGTCATCTCGGAGCTCGAAGTAGCCAAAATCGAAATCGAAATCGAATTCCTGCCGGATAATGTGCTCTGGGCTTCCTCCTTCTATTCTATCCTCGTTTTCGAGTCCGTTTTCGTCCTCGGCGAGAGAGTAATTCACTGCGGAACCCCGAAGTTGCTCGAACCCGTGCGCTCCCTCCGCGGGAGGGTCGTCGAAGCGCTGGAAGAACGGATCGTCTACAATGGAAATGATCGAGTCGCGGTAATTCGCGGGCTGCTCGGCGAATCTCGCAGGGGGGTCATTCAGGACGGCGTAGTGAGAAGGGTACGGTTTCGGGGCGGCGGGGGCGGAGCGGTGGGCTGTGTCGCGTTCGGCTTTCCTTGAGGCGGCGGCGGCGGCTCCGGAGGAAGAGGAGGCGGCGGCGGCCGTGGAAGAGAATTCGGAACGGTGGAACTGGTTCGGAGGGATATGGGAGCCTTCTGAACTCCTGTGAGCCTTTCGAGCTCCCATGCGGTCGGACGCCATGGCCACGACCAGGGGCGGCAGAGGCTATTCGAGGAAAACGGACATGCGACGTGGAGGAGCAGAAGGGGAGGGAACGGGGCGAGAGGAGGAGGAAAGCAGCAAAAGACCCAGAACAGAGGGAAAAAAATCGAAAACCAGGAGACAGCGCGGGAAGAGTAGGTCAGAGCAGAGCAGAGCCAGCAAACCAGCAGCGAGGTGAAAACCAGACTTTTGGGACAGTGGATGCACTGACTAAAAGTCGGGATTCCAGAGCCTCAAGGAAGGCATGGCAAACCCACCAGGACCGCTCCTAGTGCGAGCAAGGTTCGAACGGATACAGTTTTGGTTACTGGATCGTACACCATATACCAGGGGGATACACGACAAGGCCGGGAGGAGCAAGGCAAGGGAAGGGATCCGTAAGGTGGTACACAGTGAAGCAGGGCAAAGTATCCTTACCTGAGATTCCCTTAGTGTCGACTTTGGAGCTTCGTGGTGCGGCCGACCAGGGTTCGAAAAAGGGGCCCTTTTTCTCGCTAGGTGCTCCACCACGACGCAGATGTCGTCTTCTGAGAGGTGATGGCCCTGATCAGTGATGGGGGGGCAACGGCGAGGAGCGGCGTTCGACGATGCTAGCAGGACGAACTAGGTACAGCAAATGAGGTCAGTCGCGGATCCAAATCCAGGACGTTCCAGTGTCCGGGCCAAGAGCACGACCCCCTCCAGGAAGCAAATAGGTAATGGCAGGTGGACATTTGACGGCGCAAGTGCGGGAAGAAGAGGAGCAGGAACAGGAGAAGCACCGTGCCGGTTGGTGCGCACTGCTCTCTACCTTTTCCTAGGTGAGCTCTAGGCTGGTAAAGTGGTTGTTTTAGCCCGGGTAAGGGGGGATGGATGGAGGGTCTTCGAGCCAACGACAAGAACAGGGGACAGGGACAGGAACAGGAACAGGAACAGGAACGAGGCACAAGAAAGGTACAGGCGCAACCGCAACGTTGTACGACAGATTGGCGTCGTTCCCGAGTCTCTTGGGATCGTCTGCCCGCTACCGTGCCCTGTACATATCCCGGGTGCTCTCACCTTCTTCGCGGACCTTGGAATGGCCAAGCAAGGTCGGGCGGGTAGTTGGTAGGGTAGTTGGCGGATGGACGGTTCCTGGGCCGCCCTGGTTCGGGCCGGGCTGGATAAGTAAGATGAGGGAACGGCGTGTGGAGGTGCGAGAAGATCCTGAAGGGTTCAGGTGGTGGAATCAGGAACCAGGCCGACGGAGGTGAAGGACGACGAGTGGACGGTAGCCGCGATGATCGGGAGGGGCGGGCTTGGAACGCTGTGCGACAGGCGTTTCGGTTGGCTTGCTGATTTCTGATTGTTGCTTTCGTCGTTCGCTTTCGCTCCAGCTTCTCCTCCACGACTGACCCAATGCTCAATGGCAGAGAGAGAAGACAAAAAGTGTGCGTTACGTCAGGTATCCTGTGCGAATTCGATTCGATGCAGCACCTCGCCTCGCCTGGCCTCGCCGTACGGATACACGCAAACGGGACCCGTCCTCGGCTCGGGGGGTTTCTGCTTCTAGTGTGCGCGTAGAATGAGTGGGACGGCGACGCGGACCAGGAGTCAAAAGTCCAGGAGCATGACAGCGACACCGACCACAAGCTCTGGAGGGTGGAAAGGACGGGGAGCGACGAGGTGAGCGGAGAAAGGGACAAGGGATGTTCCACCCGTGCCACCGCCTGCTGGGTGGAGTCCCTTTCCTTCAGAGGGGTTTAAAGTGGACAAGCAGCTCGGGGGCCCGGCACCGCACCCAGCGCCGTCTAGTCCGGACTTCACCCGGCCAATCAGCCGCCGGACCTGCCACTAGGGGGGCGGTTTGCCCGCAACCCCATCAGCGTGGCCTTCCCACGGTGCCGCGGGATGTTGCAAGCACTCCACTGATGGTGATTGGGTACTGCCCGTCCACCGGGTGGGCTCTCGAGGGCCCCGGGCACCAGCGAGGCAAGGTACAGTGTTTTCAAGGCAAGAGGGACCTTGCCCAGGCAGTTAGTTCCCTGGTAAGTACACTACATAGTAGGTATCTAGGCAGGTTCCCGACATGCCACAAGAGCGACTACATAGTATGTTTTCAATGGGTGCACGGGCAGGCACGGAGGGATAAACAGCACCCAAGATTGTGTACCTGGGTGCCCACCAGGTACCTAGGTTCTTAGCCCTGGTGGACCTCTGCACCCCTAGTTCCTACCGGTAAACACTAGGTAGGCAAGTATGAAGGGTGGTGCTTACTCTGTACTGGGCTTGCAGCAATCGGGGCACTCAAGGCCAACAGGTACCGTCGGCACACTCTCCTTGTACCCTACCTCTCTCTACCTAGGTACCTACCTTATTACGAGAGGTATTCTAGTATTCTAGTACCTCCATGTCGACCAGAACCAGGAGTAAACTCCGTCTCCTGCAGTTATTTCTTTCGCCTCTAAAAGCATACCATGATAGAAACGCAGCACCAACTGGCGGTCTGGCTGCGGTTTGCTCGCAAGACCCAGTTACCATTGTTCTCACCATATCCCTCGCACATCAACGAGAGAGTCCACCGCTCCGAGGTCGACATTTGCCCTAGAAGCGCCGGCGGATGACGTATCGAGCTTCAGCTCACCTCCATTACCAGGCCAGACCAACCTCGAGCTCCTATCTGCAGGCTCGCGAGTTAGCCTGAACGAGCTCTTGTCGGGCACACTGCGCGCGTACGGATACAGTTGCCGTCTCACGATGAAGCACGCCAGCTAGTGCCATGATCCTCAGGCGCCCTCGGCAAGCTCAGGTTGTACCAGCACGTGGCCCTGTTGCCAACCACCCTCGAAATAAGGCACGCGGTGGCTCGTTATGCCGTCAATAGATTCTCACCCTTTGCCTTCGAGTCACCAAATAGCCAGATATCGGCAATTTCATCTTCACCGTGTGATCTTCCCAAGTACGGATACCTACCGGTGTTCCAAGCAACGCAGCTAGGACCCAAAGCTTGCTGTGCACGGCTCGTCAATCTCCCAGCCTTCCGTCATCCCTGGACCAGACTGGAAGCGGCAGCCTTTGACGATCCTCCAGAAGTCGGTGCTTGGCGGAGGGTGTCAAGCTCCGGTAGCTTGGGTCTCACTCTCGGAAGACCTCGAATTAGCGTCGTCAGATCCGACGCCTTGATCTGACTTTGGTCATTCCCATATCTCAGGGTCCGGGGCGGCTTCTTTCCTTCCTTCGTAAACTCTGTCTTGGGACCTTTTCGTTGCAGATGGTACTCACTCACTCCAAATCAGTGTTCGCTAATCATCCAGGTGAAGATTCAGGATACAAGGGGACAAGCCCGGACGTCGCCGGCTTTCAGCCTCCTGACGTTAGACTTCTGTCAGCCCTGGGCACGGTTCATCTTCTCTCGGCTCTGAAGGCAAGAAATGAACATTCACTGGCACTAACAGTTCGTGGTGGAAATAACATCGTGAACTAGCCCTGGACGGGACTTCTTGGCGTTATTCTCCACAAGAGGAGAACCCTTGCTTGAACTGCTCGTCGCGTGCCGCGATTCCGGATGCATTCATGTACGTGTGCATTCAACTCGGGGCGGATGGTCTGTCGGGCGTCGACCACCGTCCTGTCAGCAAACTTGCATCGGCCTGGCTCGTCTGCGTACATAGTACGGTAGCGACGACCTTATCAACCTGGATGTGCAAAACACGCAGCGTGCAGGGCAGGTCAGGGCAGGTCGACTCGGCTCCGATTGACCATGCAGCAGCCGCCATGCCGCCGTATCAGTGGATGGAGGACGGGCGACGGCCGCAGGCCTGGAGGCTTCCAGTCACGGCTGCAGACAGCCATGGTCCGGGTTCTGAACCCCCAACTCGGCGATCCTTCGTCTCTTTTCCAAATCCATTTCTTTGGGCAACATTGTAGGCGTGGCGTCACAGAACGTCCCCTCTGTCATCAAGTCAAGCGAATGGGCGTTCCCCTGGAGGTTGTGCGCGGCAGTTTGGTACGCAGCAGCAGACTGGATGGAGGTGTGGCTGCATAGCCAAGCGACATGATATGGCAAGACAAGCCCCTTCGTAAAGCGCGGCCCAGGGTTACACGGAGGGCGATACGAGGACAAGACATGCAGACGTGCAGCAGACTGCATCGCATCAAGCGACCGGTTCTCGCAGTCGCCGCGCAGCACATGTCGCTCATTGCCGGAACCCACACCTGTTGTTTCGCCTTGAAGACCGGCCACATAAAAAGACGCTGCTTTTTTTTCTCTCGAGGAGCTACGGAGTAACGGGCGACGAGATGTGAAGAGGGGGCGGCCCTTGCTCTACCATTTACACGACAGGAAACAAACCTGGGGAAGCCCCTGAGATTAGGAAGATAGATGGGCGGCGTTTGGAGCGAATGCCACGTTCTCAACGCCTTCGTGCCCCCCTGCCTCTATCCCATGCTTGGAAGGTGCTCGGATAGCTTGAGGAAGAAGCTACTATAGCACGGTTGTCGTTCTCTCGTCTCCATCATAGCTCCAAGCCATTGGCAGGTTAGAGGTTGGCTTTGGGCTCATGGATGTCTCAGAACCCCCATTAAACCGCCGAGTAATAAGCAAGTTTGCGCCGGTGCCTCTTGGCTTGAGTTGCTGGCGAATCACTCATCATCACCCAGCGAAGCATTCTACTTTTCAGTGGACAAGCAAGACAACGAAACACCTGGCACGGGATCCATCATCTTGCCTGGTTGTCTTTTCTTCGTCCAACTGGGAGGACTAAGGAGTTCGAGGGGCAGGCTAACCACGCCGCACCCAAGAATGGAGTTGCGCCACAAGTACGAAAACAGAGGGCTGCACAACCCAGCCAGAGCCAAGAGCTCGTCGGACTTGTCAGGGAGCTTGTCCGTCCTCCGTTCCCCCATCCCGCAAGCTGTTTCTAGCCCTCTCCACGGGCGCTGACACTCGCGACTTGCAGCGCACACTGCATGACTGACTACCCGCCGTGGATCATCCCCACTTGCACAACACCACACCACACCCACACCTTCCAATATCATGCTCACACGATTGCTTCGCTCCTTGTCCGATATCTTTCTATATTGTTTCTCCAAGTAAATTTTTCCCTGGCTTACTCTATACTAGCGTTCTAGTCTAATTGCCTTTCCTTCTCGTCCTTCCATTCCAGAGCCAGGCTGGGGGATCCAACATGCAGGGTCGAGCTGAGTGTGGAGGAGAGAATACAGTTTAACCGCCTCCAGCGAAACTCGATCGACCCGACCCGTACACACCATGTAGTATCATGGTGCCGGTGGAGCGCGTGAACGCGCGGAGTCAGTGTCCCAAAGCGGCATCCGACCACTTGCCCAGTGCAACTCGACCGACCAACAGGGCGTCCAACAGTTCTTGAACTATTCCGAGTTGGTTTGCTGATCGGTTCGTCTGCTAAGATAGGTTCAAGCACCAGCGAGGCATGCCACCTTCCCCCCCCCTGCTCCGTGTGCAGGTCGGTCAGTGTCTTTCCAACCTTCTCCAACAGACTCATGCAACTTACTCGCCCGCATGCTACGCTATAATTAATTAATCACATTCTCTGCTAGCACGGAACTCGGTTCACAACAGTCGGCAGTCGCCACTCACCAGTCACGGAGGTGACAAGTCTTACCCGCCGTCCATTGGCTCAAGGTGAGAATGAAAACCCAGCAGCAGAGGCTGGATGGCATGCGAGTTTGATAGCTTGACTATGCATCGCATGCCGGCGAGGGCAGAGGGAGCCACATTGTGCCCCGAGCTGCGCCATCTCTCCATGCCTCATAACGCAGCAAGACAGATGTACCTTGCAACCACATTACCCAACCCCCACCTGCAACAAGACCGAAAGGAGAGAAAGCCAACAACCTAATCATAGATCCAGTAAGTCTATAATACAGTATGGCACCAAGAAGGGGGCGGGCGGCTCCCATCCAAGCAAGCTTCAGCCATCAAGCCCGTAGACCAGACCCATCGAGGTCTGTCTGTACTGTATTGTAATAGTGTATGTCTGTCTGTCTGCGAGATCCCAGAATCCGCCAGAGAGACCAGACCAGCCCGACCCAAGTAAATGTCTAAAAGCGCGGTCTATCTATGGAACGCTCGTCCTTCGAGACATCCGTGGGCCCCCTACCCCCTTGTGGTTCTTAATTCTTCACCTGCCCACACCCCGTCTTTTGTTTCTCTGTTGTTTCTCGTCTTGTCTATTGCTTTTCTTGGATCCTTCATCCGCTAGGGCGCTGCGAGTTCTCAGCCAGTGTCTCTCACTTGTTTCTCCCCTTCTCCCCTCGGTCGTCCCGCATCGCCCGCCTCAGGTACAAAACACCCTCTGCTCCCTCGCCGTCCGAACACGGGCGCATGCCGATAAGCACGAGAGAGAAGCCGAGTGCGGGTCTGAAGTTTGCGCCGTGAGGTACATATCGTCTGGGACCCTGCGGGCGAAGGACGACGCAGGACGCACGCAGGACGCAGAGCATATACCAAGAGAGCCAGAGCACACCACCACCACCTCCCAGCGCTCTCTCTTTCTCACCCACTTTCTCACTCTCAATCACCCACACACCACCACCTTCTCCAACGCCGCTACGGCACGTACCTGGTTACGGTGCGGTGCCTTGCGCCAAACGAACAACCGACAGGACCCTGGCGGGGGAAGCAAGCTCTCGACCCGACCCACATCGACCTGGCCGGACGTCGCCAGAGACGGTCCATCGCTTGCTTGACCTGCTTCACCCGGGCTTTTCTGCGTGCGTTGGTCGTATGACATATACATAGCCCAGGTCCCCAAGACAGCCGCTGTTCCAGGGCAAGCAGGAATTCTACCTACCCATTACCAGGACGCCACGCGCAGGCAAATCTCTTGGTCTCTTTTTTTACTCTTCATATTTTCTATTTTCGCATTTCACTACTCAAGGTCGACGGAAGCAAACCCCGGTTTTTTGTTTGTCTGGCGACCCGGCGGGTGTGACATAAGAGAACCACCCCACCTTGTCGACGGACTGGATCTGGCTCATATTCCTAGCTGGCAACCCGCATATTACTCGGTCATCCGGCGCGAGTGTGTGCACGAGATAAGAAGAGAGTGGTGCCAATCACTCGCGGAAATCCGACGGCCATCGCGAACGTAAAATAGCGTCACCGCCCGGTTCTGGCAAGCACAAACGCCCTTTTCGACATATCTGGAACTGTCACCATCAAAAGCACCTGCAACTCTGACCCCAAGGTCTCAAGTGGGGTTTACTTGCACGCCATCGACATGTTATACAACATGAGCTACCCTCAGGATCAGCCGGGGGCGGCACCAGCGGGCCAACAACACCACGTCAAGCCCGCCGCCGTCGCCGCCGCCGCAGCCTCCACTCGGCCGAGACCGCGCTGTTCCCAGCCGATGCCCTTCGACCCTGAGGAACTATCTCAGAAACTCGCTAAAGTCATCGCCGACCGGAATCGCTACGCGGAGAGGAGACGGAGGGCAAGGGCAGAAGCTGCGGCGGCGTCCGCCGGCGCTGCAACGGGAGCGCCGCCGTGCCCGACCTCGGCAGACCACCCGCCAAACGCGAGCATGGCCAGGGAGTGCCTCGACAAAGGATCCCGCAAGCCCGGCCTGCGCCACTCCATGATGGCTTCGATCCCGAGGCCGCGCACGGAGCCGGCCGTTGCAAAGCCGAAGCCTGCACCCAAGGAGCGCCCCGAGACGTCCCGGTCCAAGTCCAAGACCCCCGAGGACGACCGCCGCAGCAACAAATCCAAGGACTCATCGAAGCGCAAGGGATCCGGCGACAAGCCCCACTACATCCCGCAGTTCGCCGCCTCGCAGTTCGCGCGCACGACGACGGCGGACGGCATGCCCGAGGGCAAAGGCCTTGTCCACAAGCTGTCGCGGACGGCGCTGAGGATCGCCCAGGCGCACCGCGAGAGGCACCAGCAGGAGCGCAAGAACTTCTACTCGGACCGGATCCCGGAGATGTCCGAGACCAACGGCCATCACCACCAAAACGACCGCGCACACCGCGACAGGAACCACCACAGGCACACCATCGAAGGCGCCCCCGGCGCCGGCGGCCAGACGGACAGCCACGCAAAGGCGACCCGGCGGGTCAGCACCGGCGACCTCTTGATGACCTGGGACTCCGGGACGTCGAGCCCCAACCCGTACGGCTACGACAGCCCCGAGGCGGCGGATCACGACCCCTACGAGCACCGCGTTGACTGGACGCAGAGCGACGAGGCGCCGCGGCAGCAGGAGGCGCAGCCGCAAAAGTCCAAGCCGTCGCTGCGCAAGGCGGACTCCTTCTGGGCGCTCAAGAACAAGTTGGGCGCCCTGGCCAAGCACCGGCAGGAAGAACCGCATCAGCACGAGTCCAGGAACGGCAGCCCGCCGTCCGACACGACCCTGAGGTCGCCCAAGAGCGGCTTCTTTTCGCGGTTCAAAGTCAACCACTGAAAGTCTGCGCGAGGTGCTCCGGAAAGGGGCTTTCTTACCTTGTGACCGACATTAATTATAACTCGACTGCGTCTATTGCGTACACGGTGGTTTCCACAGCACACCATTCGAATGCGTACGCCTCATATAATCCAACAATCGCCGGCCACAGGTGCGGCGTTAATACCCTCAGCCTCTGTCATCCGCCATGAGACGCCTAATGAGCTCGGTGTCCCTCTCCGCCGCCTGCTTCCGGATCGCCTCCTCCACCTTGTCGGCCTCGCCCGCGCGGGTGATGAGGTGGTTGATGAGCTCGATGTACTCCCTCACGCCCTCCCCGTCCTCGCCGCCCGCGGTGCGCGCCCTACGCAGCGCCTCCTTGCCCTTGCGGATCCCGACATCGTGCGTCCATTGCTCCTTCCTGGGGTTCGCCGCCGCCATCGCCTTGACCCGCATCATGTCGTTCAGACTGCTCCCCATTGCGGCCCGCATCTCGGGAGGGGGCTCCGTGGCGGCTAGGATCTCGAGCAGGCGCGCTCGGAGGCCCGGGTAGCGCTTGAAGAGGTAGCGCAGCTGATCCGAATCGTCGAGCACGCTGAAGGGGTTGCTCGGGTCGACGGCGGGCTTCGGCGCCGTCTCTTTTGGCGGCTTCGTCACGGCCGGTTTCGGGGCGGGCTCGGGGTCGGGCGGGTGGTTCTCGCGGTGAATCTTATTACATGGCACGGAGCAGCTATTTCATACCCCCCGTAATGTTAGTCACAACGAACGTAATGTATATAACGAACAAACAAACGAACACATAATGAGAATCGGGTTTCGAACGAAAGCAACGTACAAGGGTAGAGCGCAGCGCGCGCACTTGTATTTTCCTTCCTTCTCGTGACATATGCCGCACATCTTCGTCTTGGGCGCTTTCGTTTCGGGGGTGTCGTCCGCTGATGTTGGTGCTGGTGCTGAAGCTGGTTCTGAAGCTGCTGCTGGTGCTGCTGGTTCTTGCTCTTTCGGTGGTTCTTCCTGCTTCTGCCCCTGCTCTTGCTGCGGCGGCACATCCTGCACCTCGGCCGCCGCTCCTGTTGTGCTTTCCGCCACTACTTCGGCCTCGTCGTTCTGGCCCTCGACGGGCGCCTCTTGCTCGGGCTCTGGGCTGACCGTCTTGGACCTCTTGCTGGGCGGCTCGACCAGCTCGTCCACCTCGTCCTGCGCGCGCTTCGGGGACGCAGGCGCGGCCGAAGCTTCGTTTTCGGCGGTCGCCATGGCTGTCTGCCTGCTCTGGATATCTCTCGTCTGCGTTGTTGCGAAAAGAGAAGCTTCCCCTTTTTCTTTTATAACCCCAAGGTCTACTCTCCAGAGCTCTCTGTCTCTCTCGGGGAAAGCGATGCTGAGGCGTAACAGGCTGGCCGTGCGTAGTCAATGCTCGAGGCTGTCGCGTGGCAGCAGGAATTGCGTGTGAGGTTTGTGTTGAATTTGTTGTTCGGTAGTGACTACTTCTAGAAAAAAGTTGTTTGCTTCCAAAACAAAAACAAAGTGCTGACTTTTGGGACAAGGATGGGAGTGCCAGCAAAAAGGAACCAAAGAAAAAAAAAGTTGGGTTGCGCGGTTCGCCGTTTGGTTCACCCCGCGTTTGGGTTTGCATTTGGTTTTTTTTTTCGGTTGGCTGAGCTGAGGCGTCCGCCTTATTTGCGGTCATACAGTCCTTCTATTCGGCATCAGCTAACGGTTCCTCGGAAGAGTCTCCACTGCAACATCTAGTACGGCAGCGGCAGCAGTAACGAACGACAGTGACTGACGACAGGGACAATAGCGACGACAGTAAGGACAGCAAAATGCCTAGTTTTAACAGTAGAGCTAGATGCTAATAGTATCAGTACTATTGTAAAGAGAATATGAGGGTTTTCCTGTCTGTGGAAGCAACAGAGAGTGGTGGAACTTCTTTTGAGGAAGGGTTCAAAGTTGGTTAGCTAGCACCGGATAGAGGCATGGGTACCACCATGCAAGACGCTTCTCTGAGCTACCTAATTCCAGTGCTCCAGCTCGAGCTGCAGCTGCTTGGACTTTCTGCCGTCCGCTCACGGCCCCAGCGCCGAGCACTGGTACAGTCGAGAAATTTCTAGTGGGGCCACCGAAGCAGGCGGTGTCACTGTGGTTAGTGCCGAGCTGGGTGCTGCTACAGAGTACCTTACCATATCCATACACACTGAGATCAACCACCACCACCGCTATGGATGGAATCAGAAAAGAAGGGGTCCAACGACCGAAAGGCTTTCTTGCCTCCCCACTTGCAACACGACCGGAGGCTCCATCCGCAGTCGGCAATTCAACAGTCCCTGCCCTGGAGCTTTTTTCTTGCTAGTGTAGCACTGTCTGCGTACAATAGCCTCGGCCCTGCTTTGCGTCATTCTTACAAGTCCCGCAGGACCCATGATTGGTAATACAACGCCTCGGAATTGGACGACGAAAAGAAAAAAAGAGGAGCCCCCGTTGCTGTCAATCCGATTTAGCAGCATTCGGCGCCCTTGCGTAATGCCGAGGGCGGGTGTCCCTGGGGGAAAATTGCAATACTACGCCGGCCAACACTGAACCTCTTCAATATTTTTGAATGCTGTAAACCTGCGCCATACAAGCAAACCCTCGCACACGTTTTCTTTCGTGCTCACCTAGTCACACAAATCGTGAAACCCGATATTTCGTTCACAATGTCTTCGTTCAGAACAACGAGGACAGCCCTCCGCGCCATCGCGCGCACAACGAAGCCCGCCGGACTCGCCCCCGCCCAGCAATCGAGGCACTTCGCCAGCCACTACCCGTCGTCGTCGTCGTCCAGTCTGCCCGCCGCCGTGTCCTCCGGCCTCCTGCAGCAGAGCCGTCTGCCTCGGGGCCGGGCGCAACGGCCGCACGAGGGGCGGTCCTCGCCCTTCGCCGGGCGGCAGGGCGCCGTCCGCACAATCTTCATCCAGACCGAGTCGACGCCGAACGCGGACGCCATCAAGTTCCTCCCGAACCACCGCATCCTCCCCGAGACCATTTCGAGCCCCTTCATCGAGTACATGAACCCGCGGTCGACCATCGCGCCGCCGTACCCCTCCCCGCTCGCCGCGCAGCTCATGAACATCGACGGCGTCAAGTCCGTCTTCTACGGCGCCGACTTCATCACCGTCACCAAGGCCGCCGACGCCAACTGGGCGCACATCCGCCCGGAGATCTTCGCCCTCATCACCGAGGCCATCACCTCCGGCCAGACCATCGTCAACGTCTCGGAGAAGAAGGAGGGGGCCGCCGCCGGCGAGGGCGAGCCGGTTGAGGAGGACAGTCTCGCATACGACGAGAACGACAGCGAGGTGGTCGGCATGATCAAGGAGCTTCTCGAGACGAGGATACGCCCCGCCATCCAGGAGGATGGTGGCGACATCGACTTCCGGGGCTTCACGGACGAGGGCGTCGTTCTGCTGAAGCTGCGCGGGGCGTGCAGGACGTGCGACTCCAGCACGGCGACGTTGAAGAACGGCATTGAGAGTATGCTGATGCATTATGTGAGTGCCATGTCCTCCCGGCGAAATCCCAAGCGTGTCCAGGCACGGCGCGAGAAAGGGCAACCTGCTAACAACCGCCAGATCGAGGAAGTCAAGGGTGTCGAGCAGATCCTCGACGAGGAGGAGGAGATCGCCCTGAAGGAATTCGCCAAGTTTGAAGAGAAGCTCAAGGCCCAGAAGGGTCAGCAGGCGGCCGCGGCCTGAGAGCCTCGCGGTCTGCCTGAGCCGCTGGTGCTCTTTATCATGATAAAAAGAGAAATCCGGCCTGGGAAAGGGCAATGAAACGTGTATAAACTGTTGTATAATTATTTCAAGACATCACGCGGCAAATGGCCGGTGATTCCGACAATACCCATCATTACGCTGTGGTTCGCAGCCTCGTCTGTATCGTTCGTTCACTCAGCCTCGTCAATTGAGACTACTTCTCGGTTTCCTCTGCGTCCGCCGTCGACTAGTGCCACGGGGCTCGTGTTCGGCTGTCATAAGATGAAGCCCTCCGATGCGACTTCAGACCCCGGTTCCTCCAAGGCGAGACCGGTCCAGGTGCATGCGAGCCTGTGCGTGCCGTCCACGCGACCACCGAGCCGTGCTGGCCTGAAGAAGGAGACAATGTCCGTCGACAAGGCGGGAAAAGATCGCCCTCATCTCACGGGCAATCAACGTTCGAGACCGTCTCTGTCGTCACAACTGTCAGGGTTGGCGGAGGGCTTTTCGTTTGCCGTCATTGATTGGACTTGTTCAGCCAAGGGTTGCTGCGGCGGATCAGGGCTGGGGCCGGGGGGTAGAGAGGGATGGGGGAAGGGGATATCGTTGCTGTGCAGGAACCCCTCAGCCGTGAACCCCTCAACTCTTGGGCCTATCGCCGTACGGCACCTACGGACGCAGTGCAGGGTGTCCCCGCGCTGGCAGTCGGAGTCGACTCCTTCACGCCCTCGTCCTCTCCATCTGGCACCTGGGCACGATAAACCATCACAGCATCCGTCCTGCGTCCGACGCAGCAACGCTCACACAGGGGTCATTCCCCGCCCCTCTTTGCTCCAAAGAATACCTATCCACCTCTTCCATTTACATAGCTTCCTGACTTCCGCTGATCTTGTGCCGCATTCCCTCATCCTGCCTGCCTGCCTGCGGGGTGCATGCCTGTTCGTCACAGCGCCGAGTCGAACGCGGCGAAACTAATCCTCAACGACCTCGCCCCTGGAAGCAAGCCTGGTTCAACGGGAGAATAAAATGTCAATGGGAAAATCATCTTGCAAGCAGGCTAAATCAAGGAAACAGGCGAGATCAGGACCGGGTTGCGTGTGCCACACGAGAAGGTGTCGTCGACCTTGGGAACCCTGGAGATGTCAGATGTGACCCAAAGGTAACTTAACAACCCTTGGTCGAGATGGGTGGTCGTCGCTGCTCAAGCATTCTTTCGAGGCTTCTAGCTCCTCGTCAGCGGCAGCAGCAGGAGGCGCATTGATGACGAGATGGAAATCCGGGGTAAAACCCCTGTCTGATTTTTTGACTTTGACCCTCCATGTCGATCTGGATTGGCGGTGCGGTACGATGCGATGCCCTGCGGCATGCTTCACCTCGCTTCGGTCCCGGTTATGGCGCTCGGAATCACACTCAGGGACGCTGGCAAACCGGTCGTTGGACCGGGTTCACAAAAGCCATGCTTCAGAATCGTCGAATATCAGTCGGATCTCGTCGCTTTTCAAGAGTGGCGCTTTCGACGTTTCCAAGCCCCAAGGCGGAGAGGGCAACCTAAGAACGGAACCAGCCGTCGCCCCTACTGGCCATCTATCGGCCGACCGATCCAATCCAGGCTTGCATATATCAGTGCACCGACGTGCAGGTGGAATCAGAATCCAGGGTTGCACGTCTCCGTTAGGTACGCGTTCGCCTGATGCATCGGTTGCCGGCAGTGCGTACAAGTAAGTACACGGGCCTTCGAAAATAAGTCTGGTTCGACATATTGCCCCTCCAAAACAGAACGTGCTATATCCTAAAAGTCTGGATGATGCCACCGTGAGGTCAGTGAGAGCGAGACCCAATCGAAGAAGGCCCTTTGCGGAAATGAAGAAGGTTAGTTGGACACGAGCGAGCCCGCGTGACATGCTGCAGCAGCCAGGCCGCTCCACGGATCCTTACCCCTCTCGGTCCGGAGAACTGCCCTGGACCCAGACCCTCAACACCAAACCTTCTGCCCGCATCTGCACATGCATGTACGCCTCTCCAAGGGTTGGCCCATTAAAACGTCAGAGAAGATGGCACTCCGCCCTCTGATCCGGGTAGAATCAGAGAAGATGCACCGTCTCCTGGAATGCCTGGCTGGACCAAACGGACGAGCGTGCTTCAGTCCAGGTCGCAATTTGGGTTGACCTGGCCATGCAATCGGTTTATGAACAGCGTATCCAGCAAGACATGCCTCCCATAAAGCTGTATTGGACCGTTGACATGAGATGTCCTTTAAAGACGAAGCCACACCACACACGCGGTCGAGGAACATGGCGGGATGCTGGGTGGAACAGAACCTAATACTACGTATTAGTAGTCGGCGACCCAGCCCTCGATAGCAGAAACCACAGACTTGCAAGGAACGGCCTGGAAGAGCTGGACCATGGCCACCGCAGTGTTCTCTTGTCTGGACGCGATGGCGGCGTGTGCGTCATGTAGCGCTCAGGAAACAAACGTGTTTGGATCGAGACGGCGTCTCACGTTTGTCCGCGCCCGGTACCATGTTGTGACGGGGATACCCTACAACGGCGGGGGTGCATGGCCGCACACAGGACGAGGGAGGCAAGCATCGGGTCGATTCAAAGTTGAAGAGTGCCAAAGTGCGACGATGATATTAGGTACCTGCTCGCTTCTTCGCGCAATGCCACCACTGACCGAAGATTGCCTTGGCCGGATGTTGATCGAGGGGCAAAAGGCAGCCAAGGTTGAAGGATCGGCGATGGACGAATGGGCTGCAGCTGTTACAGCCGCATTTGGGTCAGATGGCCACTCCATGCCGGGAGGCTGAGGGAAAGCATGCAAGAACGGAGGTTCAGGACTGGCGGCATCGTCGGGGGCCGTCCGTTGGGGACCCATGTAGTGTCGCCGTGGTTTACTTTATGTTGGTGTTTGGTTTTCTTTAGCGCTTTGTCTGTGGGGGAGATTGGGCGAGTCTGGTTGATCAGAGTCTGATTCTCGTCAATAAACCCGACAGTGCTAGGTAGCACCAACACAGCGAATGGTTCGTCGAGTCCCAAAACTTCCGGCCGAGGAAGATGCCGCTCAAGTGAACGATCGATGTCGGGGCTTGGAGAACGTGCATGCAAGCTCTTCGGTGTGCGCCGCAACGGAAGGGGTTGTGGATGACGGTGGGCTGGGGTGCATGGCCACAGGATCCAGATGTCCTATCACAGCAGCCTCCTGCCTGCAGGCATGGCATGGCATGGCATGGTACATGCTACCATTACCATTCGTAGGCCAGCCGGGGAGGGAGCAACGGTTGGCTGAGAAGCTGGGGCGTCGTCAATGTCGAAAGAATCCTATGCGAGTATGCCATCATGTTCTGCGAGCTGTTGATGAAGGAGCCTCGGTGCTATCCACTTCGTTCGGGAATATTCCTGATCGCCGAGGACGGTCTTCATCGAGGAAGGTGCAAGGGCGACAAGACGATCAGTCGTCGCGCAGCGCAGCGCAAAGTTACGCGACGCAAGACGTTTACAGGGAGGTTGACCGAATCTGAAGACCTGCAATTGCTGGCGAATGTTAAGGGTGTCCTGGCAGCAAGCAAGCGAGCGAGGGAACCACGCACTGCGAAACAGACGGGATGCAGATTGACGTGGAATCAAAAGGTGCCCCAGTCGCGGATTGAGGGAGCCAGCAGCCCGCAGTCCTAGTACTAGATGAGTTCAGTCGGCGCAGAGCTGCGGTAAGTTGTAACTACCTGCCACGGTACGTACCTGGTAGGTGCGTTGCCTTGAATGTTCTCCATGACGAGATCCTCAGTGGCCTTTTGCCGTTTTTTAAAATTTCATTATGATTCTTTTTCGTCTTCTCTTCCTCTTCGACCTGTTCTCTACTCGACTGTTTCCCCCGCTTCTTTCCCTCTTGGAATCCTACACTACCAGCTATTACCTGCGCCGCAGTGTAGATGCGATGCGGCAGCCCCCCAGTTCCTGCCGTGGGAACAAAGAAGTTGGAGGGGAGCGACGGTCTAAGGTGATTGGTGATTTGTGACAGACGGCCCCACATTCCATTCCCCCTGCATCCTGACAAGGCAAGGCCTGGCCTGGCTAATGTACAGCACCACGAGCACTGGACCTAGCCCGGCTCGACTGGCAGTGGCACAGGTCATCAAGTGGATCTACACCTGGAGAAAAGTGTGGGGAATCAGAACGATACGTACAATTTACCTACCTGTGGGAGAGCAACTGCGGTTAGACTGGCCCCACCGGACAGGGAGGGCATTTACTTACACTGTCTCCGTATTGCTCGAGGTTCCCGCCAGGCGCTACTGCACTGGACCGACGGCAGAGCTTCTCTCCCTCCTTCCCTTGGCGTATTTACTGACCATCCTATTAGGTATTATGTACCATGTACTCGAATTGTTCGTGTTTTTGTGAATTGCTGCAAGTTGTCCTACTACGGTAGGTATATTGCAGGAAGTACGGAGTATTGCTGTCAAGATGGTGACCGTTGAGTCGCAAGGTGGCGCTCTGGGAGCTGGTTGTACCACACACCACTTCCTCCATCTTCATCATCCCGGGCGCCCTGGCGACGAATCTTGGGTAACGTCCTCCCATCTTTCGTTTGCCGCTTACAACGGTTTCCGTACCTACCTACCTAGGTATGCCCAGTGGTATACCTGATTCGACTTGCTGGTTCTCTACACACATGTTTTTTTTTCCCTTTTCGTTCTGTTCTTCCCTCATTCGCAAGGTTTTGCTTTCTTTCTTTTTGTATTGCTCTTTGATCAGTTCGTCACAGCGTCGTCTGGGAGGTTTGGCCACCAGCTGGTCTTTCGACGCGTTTGGATTCTGGATTAGTCTTCGCATTGTCCAGGGGTCCCAAGTACTGCTCTGCTTCCCCAGAGTCTAGACAAGCCGGGCCCATCTGTTTAACCCAGACAGCGGCAGTGTCGTTTCTCCTGTCATTGTTTCTGCTTCTCCGCATCAACCGAATTCCGTGTCTTGTCTTGGACGGTCGTGGATACTCTGTACTATAGGGCATGCCTATATGTCGGTACCTTCTTGAAGCAGGTACTCTGTGTCCTCTGCACGGAAACCCGGTCTGCATCGCAACAACTCCTCAGCTGGTTCCAGGTTCCAGCCATCACCTCCCGGTCCTTGGCTTCCCCGATCACATCCATCCCATTTCCCTCCTCCTTCAATACACATCATCACCATCCCAGTCCAGACCGGTAGTGCCAGTCTCATCACGGCGACGCATACAACAAACCGCATCCACGCCATATCGCTCTCCCTGGAGAGGTTGACCTACAGACGAATCCAAGACAGAGCACGACGACGACGACGACGCAGCAACTCTTTGCTAGCTACATCTTTCCCCTCCCTCTACATGGTACACTAGCCTACCACCCTACCTTAAGTAAGGTAGGATAGCTAGCTGTTCCCTGCCTTGCCTTGCCGCGCCGCATCCAAGGCACGATAACCTGCCAGTAATACCTGGTCAACTGGTGTACTCATACCCTACCCCATCCCCCTCACACCAGCAGTCCCTTTTCTTTTTCCTCTTTTTTCTTCCCCATTTCAACATCACCGTTGTGCTTCATCATTCCGAAGCGTTCCCACTCTCCCGTACGATGACCAACTGGGACCTGCCCACTTGTCCCCTCCACCAGTGTTAGTCGATTCGATCAGTGGCCATCGCTCGCACACCCGTGCCCACGCGCACATCCCGTCCCCTGACAATCTGTCCGGCTCCCGTCCCGTTCCACCTTGGGTGCTAAGGCCAACCAGGGCCAGCCTAGCCCACCTCACACTGCACTGTAATAGTGCATGCCACTTGGTGTCCATACAGTGTGTATCCTGTTCATGGGTAGCAAAGTGCAGTACGTAGCGCAGAGCAGAGCAGTACAGCGCAGTGTGCAGAGCGCAGTGCAGAGAGTGCTTTGTGGCGTGCATACCAAGGTATCTTACCTAAGAGCACAGGCGGAGAGGAACCTTGAGCCACTCAACTTCGCACCTACAGAGCTCACCTGAGGCTGGACAAGAACTGGAACTGGACTCTTTGGACTGAACACTGGACAACACTGGATATCGGACACTGGATACTGGACTAACCGGCCATCTATGCGAACTTCACCACCCATCAATGCCAACGCGCACTCTATTACTCTCAAACCTACTCTCGGCTGCCATACCTTACTTCAACTTACCGATACTCTCACTCACTCATATTGCCTGACTTTTGCCTGGTCCGACCCGGCACCCCCTATCGACATTCCACCTCTTGTCCCCTTCCCCTCCTCTCCACCTCCCGGTCCCCTCCCGCATTAGCCACCACCGCTATACTTCCTCCATTACAACCTGGAGGCACCTCACCTTACTACAGTACTTGAGTACCACACTCACCACCACCAACCACCACAACGACGACGACGACCACCACCACCACCCTGTACCTGAGGTCCAGTTGGTCAGTCCCGTTGTCGTCAGTTACCTCGGACACCTAGGTAGCAGCTACCCAACTGCTGTACCCAAGGCAGGTTGCCACCTCTACCTCACCTCTGCCCGGGCTGGTCTTCTCACTGCTGCCGGTGGCCCTGCTGCATAACACACCCTGGACCGGACCCTTCCATAGCTAAGGCACGCACCAACCACTTTGGACAAGCTCTGGTCTCGTGTCGCAACGTCTTCTCCTCCCCCGCTTCCGTCGACGTACCTACCTTACCTTACCTTGCATACATACACCACACAAACCTCTTTCCATCTCGTCGCCTTCTCAAACCTCTCCGTCACATACATCCCTCACTCGCCTGCCTTCCTCTGTCACTCCTCCAGCTACCGCTGGTCATAGCTATTGTTCCTCGACTGTCCCTCCCCAGGAACATTTCATCACGTCAAGTCCAGCCTCAGCCTCAAGCTCAGGCTCAGGTTCGAGGGTGACGTGACGTGACGCTACTCCCGAGGCACACTTTCCCTTTCCACTTTTCACCTACCTTCCTTCCCAGCGTCTCGCCGTCGCTTACCGCGTCCCACCTTGCGATCGCCTCCACGCGCCAACGATGGGATGCGCGTAGCCTCTCTCTGTCTATCTTTCCATCTCGCGCTACTCCCTCTCGACTGACGAGACACACACATACACTGCATCTCCGTTTTGGACGGGGCAAACATACAGAAAAACGCATACATACCCTCGCGCGCGCGCCAGCACTCTCGCTGCTCTTGGGGATCAAAACGACTCCCGACTGGGCCCAACTGCCGCCGACTGCTTGCTGCGCAATCCCCCCGTCATACACATCGTTCGACATTCAAATATTTCCTTTGGGCACTTCGGGTCTGGTTTAGACGAGCTGGTTTAGACGAATTTCGCGCTTCTTTCTTCGGCTCCCGTTTCGCGCGCGCCATAATCATCTTTTCTTCTCTTTCCTTCCTCGAATTCTCGCACGCCGCCGCATCGCATCTCACGACCGCTACGCTGTGATCTTTCCTTTTCTGGGGCATCTCCGCACTGTCACTTGGTCAGAGCTGCCGCCCTGTTCTGTCCGGCTTCTCGCTCCTGCCTTCAGCTTGACTGCGACGCCGTGCTCGAGCATTGCATCGATCCATCACGTCGCGTCGCATTTGTCGCCTTGTCTTTCCTCGCGCAACGACATTTCACGACCCTCGGCCCGACTCACCCTTTTTACTTCGCTGGGCGTATCACATCACGCATTTTCTCGACAGTCTAGAGAATACGCCCGTTGATACCCTGTCGATAGATCTATCCCAGATCAACGCTTTTCGGTACGTACCTGTCTCTCTCGTGTGTCTGCTGTGCGAATCGCACATTCAACGTCATGCCGCAACGCTGCTGCTGCTGCTGCCCCTCAGGCGGAAAATCCTCCGAAGGCACAGTTCCAGCAGCTCTCGTTGGTTCGAATGCTGGGAGCCCTCCGTCTGTCTGTTTGTCTGCCTGTCTGCCTGTCTGCCTGCCTCTCAATCCCTTGCCCTGCCTTGCCTGTCTCGCCTCGCGCGTGCCACCAGCTCTCTCCACACCAGCTCGGTCTGCTCCCGTTACCAGTCCTTCCACGATTCAGAGGCCTGGAACCTTGCGCCTGTCCCGGTCTAGTCTTCTAGGCTTGGAGTGCCTTTGGCTCGGACCTGGTGGCGCATTCCAACTGCCCTTCCCCAGCGGCTGCCAGCTTTGACCCCTCCAAGCTGAGCCGCAGCTCCTCGTGACACCCCAGCTGGTTGCGGCGAAACTCGTCTCTTTCATCTTGTCTCACAGCGCTTGCCTTTAACGTTTGATGACATAGCTGCTAACGCATCTTCTAGGCCCATTCGGCTCTTACCGTCTTTTATCCTCTTTCAACCACACCACGCCGAGACACATCTCTCTGATTGTCTCTATCTCGCCATCCTGATTCTTGCGTTAGAAGACATTGTTCTTCCGACATTCAGCTTCTGACGGCACTCGACATTCGAGTCGCTCAACGGCAGGCCCAGTAGTTCATACCGGTTTCAGTGATTAGGCCTAAGCGGGCGCAGAACCAGGAGGACAATGAGCTCTGGTACAGGAAGTGGTAATACCGCCAAACCCGGTGCGCCAGCCAAACCGGGCCAGGGCAACTTCTCGGCGGTTGCTCCGAGCAGCCACGCCATTCTTCTCGACAAGCTGAACCGTCGATCGACACCTGACTCCGAGGCTTTGGCGAGCTCAGACGACGAAGCCGACGCGCATCGTCAGGATCCCCCTCAGCCTGTGTCCCAGCCTCAGAAGCCTGTTAGACGCGCTTCGTGGCTGAACGATACTACTCAACCTCTACCCCGACCCCGCAAAGGCTCATTTGCTAGTAGCTCCATGTCTCCGACGGCGTCGCATCCGAGCACCCCTTCGGCAGACGGCAACGCCCCGTGGGGATCTCATTCCCAGTCCTCTGGCGTTATGGGTCGCGCTCCGGGCACCGCATCCACGTTCTCCTGGGGAACTGGCATCTGGAACTCTGAGCGCAAGGATCCTCCCTCGCGGCTCAGTGAGGTCCTGCCATCTCCTACGTCGACGATGCCTCCGGGCTCGGCTAGCGGTTCGTTCTTCAATGAGAGCAACTACGGACAGACCTCGCCGGCTCCTCGAGACTCGGGACCAACCGCTCAGATCCCCTTCGCGATTCCTCTGCACCCGACACCTAAGACGTATCGGTCTCAGTCCTATTCCGTTGGCCAGCTTGAGCCGGATGTCCCGCCCGCGTCGATGAGCAGCTCCACGATACTAGGCCGTGGTCGCACACACGGACATTCGGGTCTGCAACACCGACCATCGCGACCCAGTATGCTCAGTGAGATGTCGAACGATGGAGGTCTACTAGGAAAAGTGAAGGAAGTAGATGACGACGACGACGAGAGTGCGACGGAGTCTATGCAGGGATCCATGCATCAGTCGGCTGAGGCCAAGACGATCGAAATTCTTGCCCGGGAGAACGCCATGCTTCGACAGCAGCAGCAGCAGCAACAACAGCAGCAGCAGCAACAGCAGCAGCAGCAGCAGCAGTACCAGCAGAACCGGCTTCGTCCCAGAGCTTCGACTGGTGCCGCCTATGGACTTGGAAACGGCTATGCCCTCCGGGAATCCGTTCCGGAGGAGTCGGACTACGCGATCGACGAGCTTGACGAGGCTAATGACGGAGCTGACCTGGCGACCAAGCGAGCCTTGGGTCGCAGGATGAGCGAGTTCGGCGTATCTGCGTTCCGCTCGCCGTACGAGAACCGCAAGCTCGAGAATGTCAAGAAGGCGTACTGGCACAGCTCGCTTGGATTTGGAGGTCCCGAGGGACAGCAGAGTCGAAGACATTCTTTCGCAGATATCCCAACGCGCCAGGGCTCCATCAGTTCGATCAGCGAGACCGTCACGGGCCTGGACACTCCTGTGGCGGAACAGCAACAACCCGTGGATTTCTCCTCTGCCTTCGCGGAGAACTCCAACTATCCCGGTGCCCATGGTAAGCCTGATTTTTGGGTGCTTGAAAGTGAAATTGAAACTGACCTGTGAACCTAGCATCATACTTTACTCCAGGCGGTGGGCTGCAAGCCCCTCCCGGCAGCATGTTCAGCAACCCATTCGGCTCGCCCTACGCCCCGATGCATCCACCCTATGGAAATCGGGCACCCTCCCCTCACCGTAACGTCTACACCATGTCCCAGCCTCGGCACAACCAGCTGCTCCATATCGTTCTGTTCAAGTGCGCGAGAGCAGATGTTTTCTACATCCAGGAAGGTACTGGCTTGACGGTCAAGCCAGGTGACCTCGTCATTGTGGAGGCCGATCGAGGTACCGACTTGGGAACCGTTGCGCGAGACAACGTCGACTGGCAAACTGCCAAGGAGCTGAAGGAGCACTATGCCGAAGAGCAGTACAAGTGGTTGATGATGTACTCTCAGAACGCCGCCGCAGCCCAGGACGGTACTGGTGCTGGTCTGATGGCAGCGGCAAATGGTCTTCAGGGCAGCGCCGTCGGCGGAATGGGCCCTCCCAACCAGCACCATATGCAAGAGCCCAACGCGGGAGAACTCAAGCCTAAGCTCATCAAACGCCTTGCGCAGAGCCACGAGATCCACGCCTTGCGGGACAAGGAGGGCAACGAGGCCAAGGCGAAGCGCGTGTGCATGCAGAAGGTCAAAGAGCATGGGCTGAACATGGAAATCCTCGACGCCGAGTTCCAAATGTGAGAGAATCCGACTCGTCTCGAACATTCCGATTGCTAACCGATATTAGGGACTGGAAGAAACTGACTTTCTACTACTTCGCTGATTCGTATATCAACTTCAACTCCCTCGTCACGGACTTGTTCAAGATCTACAAGACCAGAATCTGGATGTCGGCCATCAACCCGGCATCCTTCGCCAGCCCGACTTTGGGCATCCAGGCTCCGAGTGGTGTTGGCCCTGGAGCTGTTGGGGTTGGTCGCGGATCGAACAATTCTGAGCGGCGATCTGCACAGCAGCAGCAGCAGCAGCAGCAGCAAGACCAGCAGCAACCCGGAGGATATGGCGGATCAGGCCCGGCGGGTCGTGGCTTTCAAAGCTCATTCACTCCTCCATTCGGCGGTGACAGACCCGTTGGTCCCGGTGCGGGCTACACTCAGCCCAACTATCCCTATTCCCACATGGGCGGCCTGGGCAGCGCTCCCAGGCCTGGAAATATGCCTTATGTGCCCGGCGTAATGCCTTCCTTGGATAGCTACAGCTTCCCAGGTGCCGCCGACTATCATCAGATGCGCACTCGCTTCGGCCCGCCGGCCGAAACCGGTCCTCACGACCCCAGCGTCCCTCCGATGAACCCCCAAAACGAGTGGGCTGCAGCGTTCCAGGGCCTGTCACTCAACAGCCGTTGACGAACTGTTGTTTCATTCCTAACCCAAAAGTCATTTCAGCATCGGACTGTCGCATTCCCGAGAACGTCGGTTTCCCGGGCAAACATCCTAATTCTTTTCAAATTCGGATTTTCTTTTGCCAAACGTCGCCAAGAATGATCCCTCGTACACAAGTACGGCGGATATGGCTGCCGAGGTACTGTTAGCATGGCCCGTGGTTGAACAAACCGAGGCACTTCTCTCATTTTGGCGTTGGAGGGATCTTGTTCTGTTTTAAATTGTCGAAAAAGGGACCTTTTTATGCTTCTTTCGGAAGACAAAAGAAGACTAAAAGGGAAGGGAAAGACTTGTCGAACTACACACCACTTTCACTCTCGTTTTTTCCTGTGTTGATTTGAGTTCCAGATTCAGAGACCACGGCCTTCCCCCCATTCATGATCATGAGAGATTAAGAGGAGACTGAGAGACTTTCACTACTACTCAGGGCACTATCGTCATAGACAGAGAGAGGTTTTTTGCACGAGCATGGTGTAACCTGAGAACCAAAAAAGGGATTTGTTTCTGGGTAATGGCTCGGTGTAGGGATTCTTGTACGAGATAATTTTTCTTCCCGTTTTTTACTTCGAGTATCGAAACTATGAGTCTATTGTACACGACACTCGCGCTCTCGTGTGTTGTTGCCTCGCGTGACAGACAACGTGCTCTCTGCGACCACAACTTGTGTGCTGAAGTTACTGGCTTTCCAAGTGACTTGCTTCACGTACATCACTGTGTTCCACCCAGCGTACGTCAGATAGGGCCCCGTAGATGAATTGCCAAGGTGAAGAAGAACGACTTTATGTGTTGAATCGTGTGGGGGGTAAGCCACACCTTACATACGGGTATGAGACGGTATCGAACTCGTCCAAGACCATGGAAGCATTTAGCTGAGCAGAGGCACCCGGCCAGAACGTGGAGGCGGTGAATGTCACCGTCGGTGAGCTCACCGAAGTCTCTCGGTGAACTGACCTAGAGAAGTGGTCCACATTTGTGATCGGGGTCAAGCCCAATGGCGCTAGCCCCTTAAGGGCTAGCGCATCGCTTACGACACAACCCACAACTCGTCTTTCCAATTTTCCCGCCTGCCCTTGAACTCAGAACTTTCGTTTTCCCGTTGTCGCCAAATTTTCATCACCACCACCACCCTCACCAGAACCTCGGCAGCCGGATTTTACGTGAAAAGCTGGTTTGTCCCCTCCTCCCCCCGACGGTCAATCGACTTTTGCTCTTTTTCCATTGTTTCCATTCCGACCAAACAAGCGGCTAACCTTTGCCTCGCTCTCGCAGTCAAAATGGGTGCCCTCAAGTATGTCGAAGAGCTCCAGAAGAAGAAGCAGTCCGATGTGATGCGCTTCCTTCTGCGAGTCCGCTGCTGGGAAGTACGTTGAACCACCCGATCTCCGATGTGGACGCCATCGTCTTTTCCTCCTCGCCTCCTCGCCGATCGTCAATGGGATTTTCTGGACTCGTCGCGTGCGACGATGGAAGGCACATCTCCAATGGCTCGGTGGGGGCGAGGGGGTTGAAGACTTTGCGTTCCTGCTATACACTCGTTGAACTTTGCTGAGAGTGCATCAATATAGCTCCGACAGCTGAATGTCATCCACCGCGCCTCGCGCCCCTCGCGCCCCGACAAGGCTCGCCGCCTCGGTTACAAGGCCAAGCAGGGCTACGTTATCTACCGCGTCCGCGTCCGCCGTGGAGGCCGCAAGAAGCCCGTTGCCAAGGGTGCCACCTTCGGTACGTTTTTGACGATCCTCGACTTCCTCCCCCGGATTTACGTTCGGGTGACGGGAGGAAGATGGCATGACAGAAGCGTCGATTGCTAACCCTCGTCCGATCCACAGGCAAGCCCACCAACCAGGGAGTCAACCAGCTCAAGTACCAGCGCTCCCTCAAGGCCACCGCCGAGGAGCGTGTCGGCCGCCGCTGCGCCAACCTGCGCGTCCTCAACTCCTACTGGGTTAACCAGGACTCCACCTACAAGTACTACGAGGTCATCCTCGTCGACCCCCAGCACAAGGCCATCCGCATCGACCCCCGCATCAACTGGATCGTCAACCCCGTCCACAAGCACCGCGAGTCCCGCGGCCTCACCGCCACCGGCAAGAAGTCCCGTGGCCTCAACAAGGGTCACCGCTACAACAAGACCCGTGCCGGCCGCAGAAAGACCTGGAAGCGCCACAACACCCTCTCCCTGTGGCGCTACCGGTGAGCGGTTACTGCCTGAAAAGGTGGTTGCTGCTCCTGCTGCTGGTGCTGGCGTGGACGTCGCCCCTCTTCTCGTGGTGGCGGCTCCTGCTAGCATCCCTTCTGACGACAACGACAAAAAGGTGGCTCCATGGGCCGCCGCCGGGTGCGGTGTTCGAGGACACTGGTCTTGGGTGGTATTCGGGTTGCTTCTTCTGCGGCGTAAAGCACTTGGTATCATGCGCAGGAGTGTTCTTGTCTGATCCAGGGAAAGAAAACTTCATTACCGATACGAAAATGGAACAGACTCTTTTTCGAGAGCTTAAATACCCTTTTTTACTTGAGCGGGGCGTAATGATCAAAAATGTGATATTTGTGATGATCTTTAAAAACCGATCCAACTCCCCTTCGTCTCCCCGTGGTGCATGTCTGTTTTGCGAGTAGTCTATCCTTGCACTTACAGTCATTAATTGACTGGCCGTTCTCGTACGTAGTCCATTTACAGTGACAACCCTTTTCCTTCTCGATTTAACACAGACACCGGCGAGCCTGATCTGGGCTATCGAAAAAAAAAAAAAAACAGCGAAGAAAAATCTACAGGGAGAGAGGGGCCTACTGCGGGTCGAGTTCCAATTGCTCAAAGCCAGGGTGCTCAACAGGAGGCATGCTGCTTCTTTCGCGCGCGAAGTGAGTCTCATCGTCGTCACATTGCCACGCCACACCCACACGCCGGCCAGGCCAACAATTGGCAGAGAATTCGTCCACGTCTACCACATGGTTTTCGCCTCATTTCTTTGGAGTCTCGCTCTCCGGGACTCTCCTGTCCGCTGCGCCTGGGCCAGCTACAAGCCTGAGGCCTTCGACATCGCCTGCTACGATTCGATGCTCAACATGCATATGTCGCCGATCATCTCCCTAGCCCGTATTGCAAGTTGAGTTGTCTTGATTGAATCTCGTAATTACTGGTTCTATCATCCCAGATCTTCTGTCATCCTACCTGTTAAGTGATGTAGTTACTGGCGGTAATCGTGTAGAGAATAGATGCCCAAATTCCATACCCCCTCGCCGTACACCGTGCCTTCTTGCCGGGTATTTTGTTTCCGAAGCGACAAAGTAAATCATCCGTAAACGCCAGGACCCCCGTCCTTTGATAATGTGTAGTCTGCTGTGCCAAGGCTACCATGTAAGCCGATGGATGGCTCCTCCACTATTCTTCCGATTGTCCATCCGACTGATATTGTCTCGCAGAACATGCGTGATGCCCTCAGAATCGATCCATGTTGCTCGCCTCGCTGTACTTGGTGTAGCGGACGTTGCCCGTGTTCATGGGGTGCAACGCGGT
The DNA here is from genome assembly GCA_014235945.1 of Colletotrichum plurivorum. Taxonomy (NCBI): domain Eukaryota; kingdom Fungi; phylum Ascomycota; class Sordariomycetes; order Glomerellales; family Glomerellaceae; genus Colletotrichum; species Colletotrichum plurivorum. The sequence continues at coordinate 34,632 of WIGO01000085.1, forward strand.
CGGTGGACGGGCGACCTCGGGCATGATGGGGCTGCGGCGGTCCTCGTCCCAGTCTCGATTGCTGTCTGATACATTGCCGTGCTCGACGTCGGATACGATAGGCCCGCTGATGTTCGGACGGTTGGCGTTGGTGTTCTTAGACCAAGGCGTGAACTTTTGGGTGAGGCGTCTGAACGTCTTCTCCTCGCGGATGGAGTTGCTGCGGACGGAGTACCCATCGACAAAGGAGTTCTTGCCCGATGCGAGGGTGCCATCGCTGCGAATGTTGCGGGCGTTGATGCCGTTGGAGCCATCTCGGAAGACGATGGAGGAGACGACGTTAAAAAAGCCAAAGGTAATAGCCAGGATGCCCGAGGCAAGAATCAGACGCCAGAGGGGCAGGCCCAGGGTTTCGGCGGAGAAGGCAGGCTCGGATGTGTTGGCGAGCACCTGGCAGCCCATAACGATCATGGCGATTCCCAGCCAGCTGAGACCATGGTCGCTCGACAGGACGGGCCAGTTGCGCTCGAAGTAGGAGCGGAAGATGTTGAGCTCCGAAATTATGAGAAAAACGGCGATAGAGAAAGTAAAGAAGTGGGACGCCGAGTCGAAAAAGGCAAATTTGCCTTTGAGAATGGACATGACGATCATAACCCAGGTTGAGGCGCATATGGCCAGCAAGCCAACGATGTTGAAAGCGCGGAAGACGTTCAGAATCATGTGACCCGAGCCACGAAGGCGGGAGTTCTCCGAGAGATTGAACATCTTGACGGTCTTGAGGGAGTCTGCCGAGAATTAGTGAGATGGCCCGATCCGCGGAAGAGGATGTGTACCCACGGTATAGATGCGTCGATGCCGAGTGGCTATGGGTAAGCTCTTATTGAGAATGATCGCAGGGTAGCAAAACTTCGTCAGTCGAGTCAACCGTACTGAGAGATTCAAAAAATTCGACAGTTTTCTGTCGATTGAGGTTTGGAGAGAGTGTAAGTGACCGTCGTGAGGCAAATAGAAAACGCTGCTGGAAGCCAGTCCAGGAAGTGTGTGGTGATAATGTAGGGAAGGAAGGAAGAGTGAGGGCTTCACCACCGACAAAGTAGAGGAGGAGGAGGAAAGAGGAGGAAAGAGGAGGAAAGACTGAAAGTGAACAGGATTAGTGGTTTCCCCAGAACAGAAATGACCTTGGCTGTTCAATTGGGGAGGAGGGAAGGGAAGGAACGCCTGCCGAAGGACTGTTGGGTGAGTTTGACATCAAAGGGAAGGAAGGAACGGGAAGCTCCTTCTTTAATATGGACCAGGTCATAGATGTCCACACTACCTGTTTTGTCGAGCTCTAAGAAACATATGTGACGGAATAAAAAATATGCACATGGCAAGTAGCAGTGTACTATGTATGGTTCCTTCCGGCGCGTCCCTAGAAATTTCTTATTTGAAGGGAACGGCAGGAGCAAAGTCAAGTGTGGTAGGGACGGTGTGGTTTGATCGAAGGTGCCTGCCCGATGGCCATTCTCATTTGTCGTTTCGTAATGCGGCCAAAACTTTCAAACAACCAGCGGCCAATCGATCTGGTAGCTCGGGGTGGCCCTCGAGGCCGGGATGTGTCGGTGGGGAAAGAAGAGGATGAGGGACGAGGACAAGGAAACCCAGGGTTCTCTCACGAACGGCTTGGACGATCTCAGTCCGTGTCTCCATCGCATCTTCCGGGGGCGGCACACTGACTGCTCTGAGAATGAGGGGTGTGTGGGATCGGAGGAGGCATACGGCTAGGTACGTCGACAATACTCGGACAGAGCCAGCAGTGAGTCGTACTTGGCTACATACCTCTTGCCTTACGATATTACATCTTATCATGCTGAGCCGCGCTGCCTCCTACCCCACGGCCCACGGGTGAGGCACCAGACGATGCCGTGCTGCTGCAAGTCGACGTGGTTTCAATGAGGCGTCCCCAGTCGAGCACTTGCAGCAGCGGCTGAACCATGCCAGGTTACCTGCCTGGGCGTCTAAATGTCTGTCATCTGGGCCTACCTTATGGGTCGGGCAGCGTGGACCTGCAGCATGTGAATGAGCCCATTCTAGACCCGGAGCCGCTGATATCCTGTAGCGGTTCAGCTTTGTTGAAGATCCCCCGGCTGATCAAGAGGAAGACGAGACGAAGCAGCAGGCAAGCAGGCAAGCAGGCAGGGTCTGGGGAGCACAGGCCGTGGGCGTGTGGTGGCATGAACTGGCGTGGGCCGCTTTCGTCCAATTGTGCGCTCAAAGCCGGTCTACCGCAGTTGCGGTCAAGGGCCAGGGAGAATTCTGGCCAAGGCATGAGGTCCAAGGTAAGTAGACCGTGGTCGCGAAGTTGTAAACACACGGAACTGCTGCATGGCAGCGGATTGGAGGGACATGGCAAGTTCTCAGTTGTTGGCGTTAACACTGGATTGATTGGATGGCGGGCGAGCTGGCGGTGTTTCATGCTAGTTTTTAGTAGAGACAGCCGCCGGCCGACTGTCAGGTGGGTGACCCCTGCAGGCGCGAGAAGTGCCGATTCGCTGCTGGAACAGAGGGCATTGAAGCGGCAGAGCAGCCCCCCTGTTGTACCTAAGTTCCAAAGTCCCAGATATGAGATGTGCTAGGCGCTTTGTCTGGCTCTACCGAGTGCGATTTCGCTCCGCGGGCACGCGGGCGACGAAGACCATTACCGCCGGCCAGTGCGGAATCCCCACCAAAATACCGATAACCTCAACACGACTTCAGTCCGCGGTAGTTGACAGAACTCAAGATGAACCTTAGATACATGAGATATCGGCCGAGAGAAGAATGGAAAGACCATTGGGCGACGTATGTCTTCACGTTGATTCCTGTGACGTTAGCGACAGACCACCATTTCCTAAAGGGCTCGCTGTTTCGGGATCAGGAGACGCCGCATTCGCATCGCACAGGTCCCTCGAAACAACATTACGAGACTTCTCGAAAACCTCGGCAACAATGCCAGGTCCAGATGAAAGATGACAAGAACAATTCCAACTGCTTCACGATTCCAGTTTCATCTTCATTCCAGCAATATGTAAGTGAAAAGCGGCCCAAGCTCCTGGACTGCCCTCTACACATGACGGCTTAGTAGAACATCGCGGCCTGCGCAACGATCAGATCAGAAACGTATAATATGAAACCAGAGAGACATTCGTACTGAAAGGTCACCATTCCAAATGGCCCGCGCTCCAGGCGCCCTAGATAATTCGAGACATGGTTCACCGGCGGGTCGCCTATTAAGCGCCCACCTACGTAACACTTCATTTCGTGATACCCGTCTTCGAGCGTCAAGCTTACAGCGGGTCGCTAAGCACGGCCTTCGAAGCGCCTATCCGCGCCTGGTAAGCCTCACACTTTCGAGGCCGTCATATCATGTTGAGCCAAGTCTGTCATTTGCCTGCCCGGTTTCGATAGCATCTGGAAGCGCCAGCACTGCCACATTGGCCTTTCGCTTGGCCGCGTGGGCTGTTTTGCGGCAAGGTGGTGCTGGAAACAGCAGCTCACGATTTGAGAAACCAAAAAGAAGCCGAGGTTTACGCTGAGATGTGGACGAGAGTACTTCGATTTCACAATATACCAGACGTTTCACCGCATATAAAGCTGAGAGCACTTCCACAAGCATCTGGATCAAACTGCGAAGAGCGATTGTCTGTGCTAGCATCTCTCTCCAGCGAGCCGTCCAGCTTATGACGACGTTGTATAAAAATTGGTCCAATTTTCTCGAGCATCTTCGGGATGCTAGTTTCTCTAAATTTGCGCGCCGCTGGGCATTACAGAACTCTTTCTTTGTCTCTCTCGCCGATGACCCGGCTCACATGTATGTTTACAGTAGTGTGGACTTTGTATTACTGAAGGCGTCTTGTTTCCTTGGTAGGTAGAAACTCAGCAGTTTTAATCATAGTATCTCGAGTACTCCACAATATACTACGTTGATTAACTTAGGGAGTTGACGACTTCCTTCAAAGAAATGTCCAGAGAGGAGTGAGAGCTTGCGAGATCGGGTAGTTGCAGTTGTCCTACGGATACCTACCTATGCACCTACCCAACCTGAAATTTGTTGATAAGATAAGGAACATGCATCCTTTGCTGCAGCCACATGGCCCGTGCGTAATCAGCACGTGAGCTGGGGTGAAGGCTGGTGGTTTTTGGCTGCCACTGCCTCACCTTAGCTATCCCAACTTGCTTCAAGCTTGCGCGACGTCAGCTCGCCTTTGGCATCGCCCTCAACGACAACCAAACATCCCACAGCAGCAGCTTTCGGATCGCCAACAACGCGAAAACATCGTCGGATTAGTGATATCTGGACTACGCTTGACATTCTCGCCTTGAAGTTCGTTCGATCCCCTCGTGATCATTCAACTGCCAATTTCAAATCTCTGCGCAGTCTTCGCGACGCTCCCCTACGTCCTGCCTCATCAGAGGAGGCAACACCGCATACTTTGAGTGGATGCGATCGCTTCCATTGGGTAATGACGTAGCGGTGACTTCGTCATCTGCTTGGATCTGGTTGGCTTGGTGCGGAGGATTTGAGCTCAAGGAGGCCTGGACGCGAGAGTTGGATACTGCACAGTCGGCCCTCTCAGTTTAGGATACCAGCGTCGTCTTCCCATCCAAAGCGAACACGTGCGCTCCCGTTCAATAAGGGTGGTGTTTCTTGTGCTTTCCAGTTCATACGGTTAGGGGTCGAGGACGATTTGAAGCTTTTCCCCGTCGTCTTCGTCCACTGCAATCTCCGCTCGCCATCGCGTGCTCTTGACAGGCAGGCCGACCGTACCAGAAATCTCGTCGTCAAAGGAGAAATCTACAACCATGTCCTACGAAGCGTCCGCCACCGAAGTGGCGGAAGATTACCGTCAAGCTTTGGAGGACCTGACCACCAACGTGCGCTTCGAAATCAGCAATCTTACCATGATTGCCAGAGAGCAGACGGAGCATGCCCAAGTCATTGCTGAAGTCCTACAGAAGCACATCTTGCGGGTAGGTCGAGTATTCTTCCTTCCTTTGGGTAGACCTCGGAGGCGACGCCCTTCGAGGCGCGGTGGTGAAAGACATCTGTCGTGATTTTGTATCTTTTCTAACGTAGTATGTTGCAGGCCCCCCCTCACAAGAAACTCCCAGCGCTCTACGTCCTGGATTCGATCGTCAAGAATGTCGGTACACCATACACACTATTCTTCGGAGCGAAACTATTCACGACTTTCATGGAGGCGTACGCCGCCGTGGACGGGCAAGTGCGCCGCAAGATGGATGAGATGCTCCGCACGTGGAAAGAGCCTGTGCCCGGATCTCTAGACAAGCGACCAGTTTTCTCGGCGGAGGTGACACAGCCCATCGAGAGCGCTCTGATGAAGGCCCGCACGTCGGCGCTGCAAGCCCAGCAACAGCAGGGCCACGGGAGAGGCCGACCCGGCGCGCCATATCGCGAAACACCTACGCCTCCCGGCGTCCGGCCCGGTCTCAACCAGCCAACAGGACCGTACGGCCAGCCTCCTCTGCAACAGCCAAACGGCAACCGACCTCCCAGCGCCCCGCTGCCGCATCATCCGCAGATGGCGCCCTATGCCGTACGTTCTGAACCTCCAAAGATTATATACACGTCAGATGCTGACACGTTTTGCAGCCTCCTCCAGCGTCATACAGCGCGCAGCCTCCCCCAGCAGCCTCCGGGCCTTACCATCCCCCTCCACAAATGCCACACGCAGCTGGGCTAGCAGGCCCTTCAGCTGGTGGAATAAGCAAAGACTCTCTGGGTCAAGACATCCAGAAGTTGATCGATTCGTCGAAGTTGGAGTTTGCGCAGAACCCACATGATCATAGTATTCAACAAAGACTTAAGGCGTTGTTGGATGTGCAGAGTTTGCTTCAGCACCAGAACTTGCCTCAGGACCAGCTGGTCCTTATAAAGAATCAAGTAGCCGATCTTGCTGTAAAAGTGAGGCCGTTCTCGGCCCAGGGCTCAGCCCCTGCTGCTACGCCTGTTCCTCATCATCCACCGCCCGCTGCTGCGGCACCTGTAGTTCCGTCGTCTGGGCCTCCTTCTCAGCAGGCCCCAGTGACGCTTGACTCTCTGTTTGGGCAAGGGGCTCTTTCTGCTCTGTTGCAACGGCAGTCAGCCACACCGCAGGCGCCAGCGCCGGCGCCGGCGCCGACACCGCCATACGCGCACATGGCGATCCGGTCCCCTCCTCCACAGAGGGCCGAGCCCCAGCGGCAGCCAAGCGCGCCGCCGGCGACGGACCCCATGGCTCTGCTCGCAGGTTTGCGGCAAGCTGGTTTGCTCTCTGGAGCGACCCGGACTGCGACTTCTACACCCCCAGCGCCGATTCCAGCGATGGCTCCCGCGCCGGCTGCCGCTCCAGCACCGCCGCCGGGCATGCCTATGCTATCACATGGACTGTTGCCGCCCAATATTGCCACTTTGTTGGCAGGCATGAAGCGGCCTCCGCCGGCGGGCGTGGATGTCAATGGGCTGGATGCTACGGCACTTAAGCAACAGTGAGTTGTTCATTTCATTAACAAAGTGCATTATGTTAACCTCTCTATCACAGATGTCAACCCCATTCAATTTCCTCTCTGTTCGAGCACCTGGGACCTCAGTGTACCCAGTGCGGCAGGCGATTCAAGACAGACGAGGAGGGGCGGAAGAAGAAGATGGCACACATGGATTGGCATTTCAAAGCTCATCAACGCCTCGCGGAAGCAGAGAAGCGGGGCCAGCACCGCAGCTGGTACGTTGACAATAATGTAAGTTCCCGCTCCCGTCGACCTCTGGCCAGCATCTCACACAGCGCAGGACTGGCTGAAATCACGAGAAGCCATCGACGTCGACCACGTGTCGTCGGCAGACAACTCTTCCTCCAGCCCCGGGCGAGAGAGAAAGGAGGCCAAGCCGCGGTATATTCCCGTGCCGGATGCATCGAGCGGGATCAACAGTGTTTGTCCCATTTGCCAGGAAAAGTTCGAAAACAAGTGGCTAGATACGGCGCAAGAGTGGGTGTGGCTGGACACCACTCTGGTTGGCAATCGAGCGTATCACTACAGCTGCCATGCGGAGGCGACGCACGCCCGGGAGAGTACGCCGGTGCACTCAAGGAGTACGCCCGAGCCGGTACTCGGCAAGCGGAAGGCAGAGGTTAGCAGGCCACGCACATAACATTTTGACGAGGAATCATGGACTAATGGTTGCAGCAGGATGACCTAAAATCCCTGCGAGGAAAACTAAAGACGGACGAGGGGAAATGGAAACTCGAGTTCAAGTATTGAAAATGCCAGTCGCCAGCTAGCATCCTGGATGACGAGCATTTCGGCCACGTCGTGATTTGAGAGACGGCACAGCTGCATCTTCACCTTCACCTTCACGAGACACACCTTCCAGGGGTATGGGAGAACATTACGCGGTGCCAAGCGACTACTTTTGGCTGTGACGAAACAAATGATTGGAAGGCGGTGTGAACGAGCCGATGAAGCTCTAGTCACAGGACAAATGCCAATGCATCCAAGAAAAGGGAATAAGAAAAAAGAAAAGAAACACGAGTGGATGGGAGTCGATCGTGGGGGGATCGGCACCCACGGAACGACGGAGGGGGCGCCGACACCAGTGGGAAGGGCGGGGATGGCTGGGTATCGGCGGCCGGTGGTGGTGTGTCGTGAGGCTCCTCCGTTCGTCGGACTTCCCGGGCGAGAAGGGATCGGCGGACGAGACTTTCGGTATCGCGGTCGACATACGTGCTTGGCAAGGCTAGGCCACATGAGCATGGACGGTGTGTTCATAGGCCCAGCAGGGGCCGGCGCAAGGGGATGGGACGGGAACACCGGAGGTGGGAAGACCCCAAGGCCGAGGCTGAGCACGCAACATAGAGGAAGCAGGCCGCCTGCGTCGGGCGGAAGCGTGGCCCTGGTCGGGTGATCACACGTCGTGGCATCTTGCGTGTTTACCTTGGGGCTTTTCGAATATCAATCAAAGAATTAATCAGTAAACAGCCATTGGCACTATCGGCCCCTTGACAGATGGGATATCCATCAGAGATTAACGTGAGAACCATTGCATTAGCAGTTGTAGAAATAATTCCCACAATAGAATCCATCCCATCTCCATTCCCTCAGGGAGCATGACCAGAAAGAAGAAAGACATGGAAAACAAGATCCGCCCATGGGTTTCTTTCCCTTGACTCCCCTTCTTCTCCACACGAGTTCTTGTGATCATGGATTTGCCGTCTTACCGCATTCCCACGTCCCACTCCCCATAGTCTTGACTCTGCGCTAGGAAGGGGGAGGGGGCAAGGGGGGCCGGCCGGTCGGTCAGTCAGGCAGGAGAGGGCACACAGCGTATGTATGCAATCTGTAAGAATCCCTGCATTTGACAACCCCATTCCGCCGCGTGATTGCAGTAATTGGGAAGTCCGATGGGATGGGCCATCAGTGGCTAGAACCTTCTCTGAAAGCGGCTGCAGCACCGCTCGGTCTTGTCCTTTTACTCAAGTGTTGGTCTTGGGAGCAGCAGCAGAAGCAGACGAGAGTGGGAACTTATGTTGCGAGGCCCATGTCGAGCGCCGATTGGATCGCGTGCAGGCGGCAAGTTCGGGGGTAACGGGATGATGGGGCAGATGCCGCAACACACACCGGCGTCAGCGGCAGTCTAGCCCACGTCGTTCGATGACAACGGAGGCTTGGGGGTCGGGACGGCGGGCGGAGGAGAAGAAGCGGGAGTGGCATAACACCGGACCACCTTTTTGGGTTTTCCGACGCTTCGCCCCGGGGGCTATCTTTACCCTGTCCTGTCTTGCCTCGCTGTGACTTACATTGTATGTCGGGGCTCGCTGGTGTAGTGTTGAGCATTGGTGTCTGCCGATCCGAGTTTCGTTGTTTCCAACAGGTAGCTTTTTTGGATCGACGTGTTGCCTGTCGGTCTCTGGATCATTACGGACATACGATGTACACATACAACTTGGTGAGCCAGCCCGCTTTATTTGCGCAGGGAAACTGATGCCAGTGCAGTAGTACTCCAGTGAATTGAATTGGCCTGCATTGCCGAGTACCTCCACTTGGAAAGGAACCTCTGTTCGAACTGCGGACGTGGCGAACAGAAAAAACTGGAGGCCTGAAGCCAAGAAGAAACGAACGAGTGAGATGAGAAACGAAGGAAATAGGAAATGTCACAGCTGTGGAGGTTGGGAACCAGCAGCTTCCAAGTTCGGGTTCGTTTGGCATGATTTGGGTTTTGATACACATCCCGTCAGCTAAGCGTTTCTCCAGTTCTTGCTAAATAAAGTAGCCCGTCAGTTCGGCTTCAATCTCCTTCTGGAATAAGGTGGGGGAGGGGAAGGGGAGGACATGGCGGGGTTTGTGCTGTTCAGTGTTCACAGGATCTTCCATATCTTTCTCTTTTGCCCCCGGCGATCGGAGGAGAGCTGTGCGAGGTCACAGGAACATTTGAGAAATTGGGGTCCTTTCCATCCTTCTTTTTTTCATTTATGGAGACTGTTGGGTCTGGCCGTCCAGGGACCTTCCCAGGACATCTGGCTGCTTCCCCGAGCATCCCCGCCCCTACCACCCTCGGACTCCAACCGCCTGACGGCAGTGACTGCCAGATAGAAACACATGGGTGAACACTGAACAGCATAATACAGAGCAACAGTACTAAGTTCCTACACGAAGATACCTAGATACCTAGGAACCCATCACAACTTACAAGAGCAAAGCCTCCCTCATCAACAGCGCCTGGAGTTACCTACCCCGATGCCGCCCGCATCGCCCAGCGGATGCCCCTCCGCACCCCGTCCATCCCATCGGTGTTGCCCCCGTTGCGAGGGTCAGGCATGGCCGGCACCGATAGCGCTTAAGATCCTGACACGGGGGCGCGAATCCATCCTGCACAGCTCAATTTTTTTTCTCGTCTTTTTTTCTACCTGCCGGATCTTTTGGTCGTCCATCGGGCTGGTTCCAGTCATCCCTCTGCTGCAGGTGCAGGTCTTTCTGTCTCCCTGCTATGTATAGGTACCGAGCAGGGTAGCTCTGTGCCTTTACCCCACTTGTTGGAGGGGCAAAAAGGGTCCAGGTCCTGGGCGTGACGGCGCGAGCACAAGCTCCCCCCAGTCACAGGCTTGGTGGGGAGAGGTCTGGACGTGTGTCTATCTGTGTCCGTCCCGTCTCCCCCTCCAGCTCGTGTTGAGGTTCCCTTTTAAGAGAGCTCCCCGTCGCTTTCTAGTGTGTAAATAAACAAACCTGTGTCCCAAGGATCTCTACTCTCTTCATCTTGCCTCGCGCCTGTAGATTCATTTTGCCAATTGGTATCAAAAGACGCCCCAAGTTTCGCCTAGGCTTTACCACTAACAGCCCTGTGACTTGGTGCCACCTACACAACACATAACATGGAGTAAGTCTGTTTCTGCCCATTAATGTTCTGGAGCTGGAGACGGCGAGGACAGGTTACCGAGCTGTTCTGTTTTGGTGTTCATGCTAGTTTTATAAGAGGTCCTCGCAGCTGACAGATTTTGCCTACAGGCCCCCGCAACTTCTCGTGAGTTAGGCCGACCACGGCGAGAGCTTCGCCCGCCCCCTCAACCACTGCAGACCATTGACTCGAAGCATTCGGACAGGACCATTACATTGGAATCGACGTGGGCACTGGCTCTGCCAGAGCTTGCATAATCGACGAGACCGGCGACATCAAGGCCCTGGCCACCGAGCCCATTAAGCTATGGCAGCCGGAGACCGGATACTACGTAGGCACCCCAGAGCTTTCTTTGCTATCTGCCGGCCAACAACATTTTCTCACTTGATTGAGAACTGACAACAACAGGAACAATCGACGACAGACATCTGGGCATGCATCTGCCTCTGCGTCAAGCAAGTCCTCATCGACTCGGCTGTTGACCCTGCTAAGATCAAGGGCATCGGCTTCGACGCCACCTGCTCCCTCGCCGTCTTCAGCCACGACACGGACGAGCCCGTCCCCGTCACCGGTCCCGACTTCAACAATGCAGACGGCAACGACCGCAACGTGATCCTCTGGCTGGACCACCGTCCTGTCGAGGAGACCGAGAAGATCAACGCTACCGAGCACAACCTGCTCAAGTACGTTGGAGGCACCATGAGTATCGAGATGGAGATCCCCAAGGTGCTCTGGCTCAAGAACAACATGCCCAAGGAGCTGTTCGACCGCTGCAAGTTCTACGACTTGGCCGACGCCCTGACACACATGGCCACCGGCAACGAGACCAGGAGCTTCTGCAGCACCGTCTGCAAGCAGGGCTACGTCCCTGTCGGTGTCGATGGTAGCGTCAAGGGCTGGCAGGAGGACTTTCTCACGACCATTGGCCTCGAGGACCTGGTCAAGGACGATTTCAAGCGCCTCGGTGGCGTCGACGGGGTGGTGAGCCTGTTTCATTGCACTCTTACCTTGTATTCTCGTCGTTTGGAGACCAGTTGACTGACCAGAAACGCAGAACGGAAAGTACCAGAGCGCCGGAGAGCTCGTCGGCACGCTCAGCAAGAAGGCCGCTAGGGAGCTGGGGCTTCCGGAGGGCATCGCTGTCGGCGGTGGTGTGATCGACGCCTACGCCGGCTGGATCGGTACGGTCGGCGCCAAGGTCGAGCTCCCGCCCGACCACCTCGACGAGGAGGCACCAAAGAACGACATCTCGCAGGCGTTCCACCGACTTGCAGCGGTTGCCGGAACGTCGACATGCCACTTGGCCATGTCCAAGGAGGCCGTCTTCGTGCCCGGCGTCTGGGGCCCGTACCGAGACGTCCTGCTGCCCGAGTTCTGGATGGCCGAGGGTGGCCAGTCTGCCACCGGCGAGCTGCTCAGGCACATCCTCGACATCCACCCCGCCTTCGTCGAGACCCAAGCGCTTGCCACGGCCGAGTCCAAGAACATCTACGACTTCCTCAACGCCCACCTCGAATACATGGCGGAAAAGGCCAACGCCCCCACCATTTCATATCTCGGCCGCCACTTCTTCTTCTACGGCGACCTGTGGGGCAACCGATCGCCCGTGGCGGACGCCAACATGAAGGGTGCCGTCATCGGTCTGAGCAGCGACAAGACGACGGACAACCTGGCTTTGTGGTACTATGCGACGATGGAGTTCATCGCCATGCAGACACGCCAGATCGTCGAGGCGATGAACAACGCCGGCCACGTCATCAACACGATCTTTATGTCGGGCAGCCAGTGTCAGAACCCGCTGCTCATGGACCTTATGGCCACCATTTGCGACATGCCGGTTCTGGTGCCCCGGTACGTCAACGCCGCCGTCGTCCACGGCGCGGCCATGCTCGGAGCCAAGGCGGCGACGGCGACCGAAGACGGCACGACAGAGAACCTGTGGTCCATCATGGACCGCATGAGCAAGCCTGGCAAGCTCGTCAAGCCCGGCACGCTCAAGGGCGAGAAGTTCCTGTTTGACGCGAAGTACAAGGTCTTCCTCGAGCAGTGCAAGACACAACAAGAGTACCGGAAGCAGGTTGACGTCGCTGTTGACCAGTGGCTCAAGAACTAAGAGGAACGTTGACGTTTTCTGGGAAAGGTCTCCTTCCAAATTATCGGCGCGGTTACACTTGGGGGAACACTTAAAAACACGTTTTTAGAGATTTCCAGCGGGCGACGGATCATTGGATGGATGGGTTGTACGAGGAGTTGTCGAGCGTTAATGATAATACTAGTCGTTCTTTCACGAATAATAGAGATTTACGAAGGAATTGTGTCTCGGACAACCAAGAACTGTGCCTCGGCTGGTCCTCACCAACATTTCAAGGCGAAGGCGCGCGCAGGGGGGTGATGAGGAGTCAAGCCACACTAGTCTTGCATTTGCTTGGGCAACGGTGCAGGGCGCCCCCGCTGGAGTGGTTTCGCGGCTGCACGGCTGCATCTGGAGCGAGCACACGTGCCTGTCACCACAGCAGCTGATAGGACAATGGGCGCTGCGATACCTTGCCCACGTAGCGGGACGGTGGAGAGCTGCGGCGCTGGGACGGGTGAGGACGTGGGGCCGAGCCTCAGTAGCACGGGCTAGACGAACCGACATCACTTCGAAGCTTGTTTTTCCTCACTTCCCATCTTCGTATCGATTGAATTTTTCATTGTCTTACCTGCCGGCTCGGTCGCTTGCGAATCGAACATCATCGTCCCAGTTCCTGCGACGTTTCTAACACCAGTTTGACCTCGCCGAGACGACGCTACCAAACCTCCCGAATCGATCGCACACCTACGATTCCCCCCGAGCGACCATCCAGTTGCCGCCACAATGCGCTTCGGCAAGACGTTACGGCTGTCCGTCTACGCGCCGTGGAAGGACAAGTACATCGATTACGCGAAGCTCAAGTCCCTGCTCAGGGAGGACAAGTACGATGACGAGGACGTCGCGTGGACCGAGGAGGACGAGAACCGCTTCTGCGACGAGATCTTCAACACCCAGCTCGAGAAGGTCGCCCAGTTTCAGGAGGAGACCTCCAACGCTCTGAAGGACCGCGTCGACGCCGCCTTCGAGAAGCTCAAGGAGCTGGCGCCGCCCGCCAGCGAGGACGAGAACGACGGGGCCGAGAACTTCAAGAAGCCGGACGCCGAGACGGCGCAGAAGCTCAGGGACATCGAGGCGGAGCTCAACAAGATCACGACGGAGATCTCGGAGCTGAAAAAGTACAGCAACATCAACTACACGGGGTTCCTCAAGATCGTCAAGAAGCACGACCGCAAGCGCGGAGACCGCTACAAGGTGCGACCCATGATGCAGCTGAGCCTGTCGCAGCGGCCCTTCAACTCGGAGCAGGGCTACTCCCCGCTGCTGAACAAGCTGTCCATCATGTACTACGCCATTCGGCAGCAGCTGGACGAGGGCAACGCCGATCCGCAGCCTCTCGACCCCGAGAGCCAAGGCGAGACTCACAACGGCGAGCGCTACACAGCCCACAAGTTCTGGGTGCACCCGGACAACCTGCTGGAGGTGAAGACGTACATTATGAGGCGGCTTCCCGCGCTTGTCTACAGCGAGCAGTCCGCCAAGGAGCTCGACGGCACCAACGACCCGACCATCACCTCGCTCTACTTCGACAGCCCCAAGTTCGACCTCTACTCGAAGAAGGTGGAGCGCAAGTCTGAGGCCTCGTCGCTGCGCGTGCGATGGTACGGCCAGCTGAGCTCCAAGCCTGACCTGTTCATCGAGCAGAAGATCGTTGGCGAGCAGGGTTCCAGCGAGGAGCGCAAGTTCCCCATCAAAGACAAGTACGTCAAGCCCTTCATCGACGGCACGTACAAGATGGAGAAGACGGTGCAGAAGATGGAACGCCAGGGACAGCCCGCGGCGGAGATTGAAAACTTCAAGACCACCGTCCAGCTGCTCCAGGGCTTCGTCCAGGACCGCAAGCTGCAGCCCGTCCTGCGCGCCAACTATGTCCGCACTGCCTTCCAGAAGCCCGCCGACGACCGCGTGCGCATCTCCATCGACACCGAGGTCGCTTTCATCCGCGAGGACACGCTGGATCGCGACAGGCCGTGCCGCGACCCCGCGGAGTGGCACCGCATCGACATTGACGGGAGAAACCTGACCTACCCTTTCAAGGACATCAACCAGAGCGAGGTCTCCCGGTTCCCCTACGCCATCCTGGAGATCAAGCTTAGGGAGGACCCCAACCGCAAGCGCCCGGCCTGGATTGCGGACCTGATGGCCTCCCACCTGGTGCACCCCGCGCCGCGCTTCTCCAAGTTCGTCCACGGCGTCGCCTCCCTCTTCGAGGACTACGTCAACAACCTGCCCTTCTGGCTCAGCGACCTCGAGGCAGACATCCGCAAGGACCCGCAGCAGGCGTTCGAGGCCGAGGAGCAGCGCCGCGCGCAGCGGGCCGAGGACGAGCAGGCCGTCGGCAGCTTCCTGGGCAACAAGGTCAGCTCCTACAAGGTCTCCAAGAGCTCGCCGGCCGGCAAGTCGTACCTGACGGACCGGATGGCGGCCGAGGCGAGCGCCCGCTCCAGGCAGGCCAACAAGAACGGCCAGCAGCAGGGCGGCACCGGCCAACAGCAGGGCGAGGCCAGCCAGCCTCGGAGCTACGGCACGCTGTCGTCCGTGCTGCCGGGCTTCTCGCTCTCCAAGTACTCCAAGGCCAAGCGGGCGCAGAAGAGCCAGCAGGTGCAGCTGCCGGAGGGCGTCGTCGAGCCGACGCAGTGGCTCAAGAACTCAGGCGAGCTCAAGATCGAGCCCAAGGTGTGGCTGGCCAACGAGCGCACGTTCCTGAAGTGGCAGCACATCTGCATCCTGCTGGGCGCCCTGTCCGTCTCGCTGTACACCGCCGCGGGGGAGAACTTCCTGGCCGAGGTCATGGGCGTCGTGTACATCCTCATCGCCGTGTTCGCCGGCCTCTGGGGCTACGGCATGATGCACGTGCGGAGGAGGATGATCGTCGACCGCAGCGGCAAGGACTTTGACAACCTCGTCGGGCCGCTGATCATCAGCGTCGCGTTGATGATTGCTCTGGTTCTGAACTTTGTGTTTGCTGTAAGTTTGTCACGTACCGACGTCGAAGATGATAAGAGACTAATGAGAGAACAGTACCGCGACGCCCTCGACAAGTTGGACGCCAAGGAGGTGTCGGGCGTTGTTGCAAATGTTACGGGCGAGCCCATCCGGCAAGAACTCATCTAAACGGCGAGCATAGATATCGGGGGGACTGTATAAGCCGGTGCGCGAGCACGTGGTGTGTGTCTAATAAGAGCTTCTGTATCGGTTATTCTTGGTTTAACATTACATTGGACCGGTGCCTGTTTGTTTAGTATTCAAGGTTACTGTTGTACCTCCCGAGGCGGAAGCGTTGTGTTTGTACGAGACATAGCTAGCGATAGCATCAATCGCATCTTCTTTGTCATCGAGTTGTGTTCAGTTCGACGGTGACTGCTGTGTTTCCGATGGAACGAGGGACTTCTTCGAAGCTAGCTTGATGGTTAATGTACACCACTGTGATCGCAGGGAGGCCTTAGGGAAACATCTTGCTTCGTTCAGGCATCACATCTGGTCCACTTGAGGCTGGAGATGGAAAACTCTTGCTGCCTCGCAGGTGACTCAACCCCCCGCCACCTTACTACCTTCGTAGATTGGCAAACGGAACTGTTTTTCAACAAGCAATACAAGCACGGTAGCTCAGGGGTAGAGCGCTGGGCTCATAACCCAGAGGTCCTTGGGTCGATACCAAGTCGTGCTATGATTCTTTTGCCCCTTTTTTCTTGCCCTTTCGGTTGATGACCAAAATCAAGCTGAGCTAGAGCCTTGTCTACCCCTTTAACACCTCTATACATACGAGAATAGCTGTTCATTACAGAAGGAGAAGTATTAGACTTGGCTTTGTAAAGGGAATCTATCTGGATATCAAAGCAGTTGCGCCAACAAAATCAACAAATCCAAGTTCCGACCTTATAAAGCTCCACCGACACCAGCCCCAAGGATCATGATCTGCTGCATCCTCCTCCGGTCGACCTCCTTCTTCAGCATGCAGATGCAGCTCGCCACGATCAGGCCCTCCGCGACCTCCCTGCTCCCGTCCTTCAGTTCCGTCCACTTGAACAGGTCCACCATCAGCCGGCCCCCGTTGCCGGCCGTGGTCCGCCCGCTCCCCCGGCTCCTCGTGCCCTCTCCGCGGATCAGCTGGGCGATACTCGTCTTCTTCTCAACGTGCTTTCCGCCCTCAAGCGCGACCTTCTGTACCAGCTCGCAGACGAGCAGCTGGTTCGCCTCCGGGACGGCGGCGCGCTCCTTTCGGGATGCGTAGCGCCACTGGAACGTGCCGTGCGGGGTCTTGAGAACCTGGGTGCGCGAGGTGATGGATTTCGAGACTATTGGAAGGTCCAGCTCCCCGTTCGCTTCGTCTTCCTGCTCGGATACCGAAGTCCCGGTGGGCGAGGAGGGGTCCGACGCGGACGACTGGGATGGCGGCTGCTTCGGCAACCGAAACACTGGGGGCTTGCCCGGTCCGAAGCGGTAGAGCGTCGTGCACACGGGCGTCTGGGAGGCGTCGTCGCCCCTGACCAAATGACAGCTGCTGTCGCCGCGGGAGAACCGGAGGGAGGTGTACGCCGGGGTCGAGTGCGGCGTCCACGATCCCTCCTCGACGCGGTACACAGGGATCGGGTCCGGGCGGGTCCCCGTCGGCAGGGACAGCCACTGCTTCCCGGAGGTCTCGATCTGGAAGTGCGTCGTCGGCGTAAAGCTCACGAGGGCCGTGGCGGACGGGCTGGTGAGGACTACCGAAGCGTCCGTGTCGACCGTCCGCGTTGTGATGATGGCGGACGATGTGCTGGCCGTGGCGTCATCGTAGGTGGGTGGGAGGCTGGATGACGAGGTGGACCGCGAGAGGTTGGAAAGCTCTACTTCCGTGACGGACGAGTACGTAGGAGGAGACGCCGCGTTGGCGGCCGCTGTCTTGCCGTCCAGGAGAGTCGTCATGGCTGGTCCTTTGCTCGGCGGCGGTGATGCGAATGCCGACTGAAACGATAATCTCTTTTTTTTCTCTCTTCTATTGCTCTGTCTTATCTTCGAGACCTGCCTCTTTCGCTGTGGTGATTGGTTGCTTCAGGTGCAACCAAGGACTTCACGGAGTTTTAATTTTCGCCGATTCGACTGGAGGTTTGCGATGGGTGTAAGTCAGAGATGAGGTGATGGGGTGCTTGGCAGTTTAAACCCGACGTCCACTTATCGAGATTGATGGTGAATGTCTTCCGGGTCTTCCGGATGCCGACGGAGGAAAAGCAAGTAGACTTATAAGGACTGTCTTGCGGTTGCAAATAAACCGGCAAGTCACAGCACAGAGACACTAAGGTAATAAACAAGTGCCGCCCTGGGATGGGAAATAAACTTGTGATTCTTCGCAAGCAGCCACACAGCAAAGCCTCCACACGTAGGTCGAACGAATGCGAGGATTCCCGCCCCTTCGTCTCACATCTTTGCCTCTCGCTCATTCGTCTCTCGTTATTTTTCCCTGCCTCGCCGCTTCGCAAGAGGTACACTAGCGTGGTAGCGCCCGTTTTCCTGGCAGGTGAAGACAAACACCGGGCGTAGGAGGCGCAGCCCGCAGCTGCCACATCATCGTCCCAGGCTTCACCGGCGCAGGTAAGACCGTCCCAGGTGCGCCTTCTCGACCGCCTCCCCGCCCGCCCTGCCGCCGCGCGTTCGCCCGCCGTATCGCTCGCATGTCTTACTTCACCGGTATCTGTCACAACGCGTAGCGTCCCCGAAGGTGCCGCTTCAGGCTAACAATCGGAACCCGGGGGACCTGAGATTGACGAGCCCTGCAAGTGGTAAGGCGGGGTGAATGGTGGCTGCTGATGGTGAGTGAGTTCAGTGTTAGTACTACTGGAGGGTACACGGCCCCACTGTCGGCCGCCGTATTCCTCGCTTCAGTGCTCCTTCCATGGTTGGTAATGACGGCCAATCAGCGCTGGAATGATGGTGCACCAGTGTGGAGGCGGTGCCGGCCCCGGGTGGGTGGGTCCTCGGGTGACCGCCCGGAGCTCATCGGATCGCTAGCTTTGATTGTGATCAGCGCCCAGCTTCGCCCACGTAGCTTCTAGTGAAAAAAGGCTTGTTCCATCCATTCTTCGCTTTCCTCGCATTGATTTCCACGAGGATCCGGCTCAAAAGTGGGCTTCGAATATCCGTAGGGCTGTAGCACATGACCCGCACCTGCACGTCGTGTTGGGAGTAGATGATACGAGATGCAACAGCATGCTGCCGCAACAGGGATTCGACGCAAAAGTTCCGTTCAATTAAGCCGACTGAAGACTCCCCATATTGTAGTAGAATAAAGAAAGTGAAAAGAGTAGGAATATAGATATTACGGTATGCCACCACGTCGACCAAGCACCGCACATCTCATCTATTTTCGACTGGATGATGCTCGGCAACCAAGCTTAATACCTCTTGCCGAAAAACGCGAGGTCTCTTCTCAGCTGATCATCCACCCACAACGGCCATTGGTTATAGATGGCATGGTCATGGTCAACCTGCCTGTTGAGGTACCTTAACCATCGAATAATGCCCAAGTCCGCGGAGCCGTCCTCCGATGGCGCCTTCTCGCGGAAACCGTGCTCGACTCCGGTGATGGTTGCCATGATCTGCTTGACCGAGATCCAGTGGGTGGCCAAGAGGATAAAGGTCTGGCTGCTACTGTCGATGACGCGCTGAAACTTCTCGTGCGGAAGCTGGATCCACCATCCGTAGTGCTTCTGGATGGCCTTGTACGCTGAACACACCAACCGGTCAGCATAGTTCTCAAGCAAAGCCGAAGTGAGAAATATTTTACCCTCCCAAGATGAGGTGCGAAGCTTGGACGCCATTTCCATGATAATGTCGTAGTATTGAATCTCGACCTCATCTCGACAGAGGTGCCGCAGCCCGGCGATCGATTCCACGGCCGCATCCGCCCACTCCTTGCGTATGAGTGGCAGCCCCGACATCACCGGCTCCAGAATAGCGCTGGAGTCCTGCTCCCACAAGTTGAAAAACACCGGCTTGATGCCCTTGAGGTACATCTGCGCGCCGACGATGAGGATACCGCGGATGAAAGTCATATACTCAGCCATGCCGTCCTCAAAGCTGACCGACTGGAACGTGAGGGCAAAGCAGGTGGCCACGAGCGCGTTGGCATGCTCAAAGGTCGTGCCGTTCTTGGGAATCTCAGCCAGCGACTTCTTGATGGCCTTGATGGCTTTCACGCGGTGCGCCATGGCGAAGCTCATAAGGCTCGGGTCGCTCTGCACCAGGTCGCAGGCCGCCATGCCCAGAATGGCGTGCATGAGGAATTCATGCTTTTGGGCGTGAGTTAGGTAGCTTGTACTAGGGGCCGGGACCGAGGTCACTTACGCTTTGAGACAAGCACGGCACTTCGTGGGTCCAGATGTTCTCGTTTCCGATGGGGTGGTGAGGGTAGCATTGCAGCATGAAATGTTGGAAGAACCGCATGTCTTGTAAGCTGAAGAGCGGGACCTGGTGATGCGGCTGTCACTCGGTGGGTGAGCTTCCTACCATCGAGGCTAGATATTTGCTTTGCATACCTGATGTATTATCGTTGGCGTACTCGGGTACTCACACTTCAAGCCTGTTTTCACACAATGGCCGCAGGACGGCCGTGTCTCTTGGCACTAAAACCCATATTAACCAACGCTTCTTCAGGATCCCGGAAACCAAGTTCCATGCCTTGATTCGTCTTCGTTTGCAATTGAAGCATCCTCTCCGGCTTTTCGTATGCCCTCTCCTCTCGAGCCGCTGCTTTTGTGTTGGGGCTCTTGGCTGCGAGACATCACCATGAGAGCTGCTGGCGGCAGCAACCGTCCCGGTACCAATCGGAGGCGAGTCCGACAACGTCTCGCTTGAGCCTGTGTTAGCTTCCTCGAGGAGAAACTCCTCGTCTTGGAAGATCGACCCGTAGTCGTTACCGTCGAGTGTGAATATTTGCGCAGGGGAGTTTTGAGATGCCGGGATGGCCTCCATTGTGCTTCAAATGAGATGATTAAGACAGTTGTTTTTTTCTCTACTACTGTCCTGCTAGGGGCCCGGTTCAGTACACGTTGTTTCAGAAGATGAGCCGGTAGATTCAACGGTTCGTTAAAGAACAGTTGACGTCGACAAGATCACCTGAAATGCTTCCTTTACAGTCACGTGTTGCACTGGCGTCTACTGTCATCGTGGCAGCACATCGGGATGATGATGGTCCGTCTCATGTCTTGGGTGCAGCAAATGCCGACGCGTCATTGGCTGCGCTCGCAAGACCAATCTGTAGCCGCTAGTTTGTGGAGGCTGTGCAAAGTGAGGCTTCTCGCAAGGCCCTCATAACGCATTCTCTCTACTCACCGAACGAATTTCAAAGTGCGCTTTTCTGAGGGTGTTGGCTGTGTCAGTCCGAGGGTTCAATGAACCTCGGGTCTTGGATGCCACACCCCGGGCCAAGTGGACCACCGAAGACCCGCTCTCCCGCAGCAGGTCCGTCATCTTCTCGCTGGCCAACGGGACAGCCAATGAACTCAGCTGGATCGATAGCTCAGTGGTAGAGCGAGAGATTGCAGTTCCACGCAGTTATCTCTAGGCCCCGCGTTCGAATCGCGGTCGGTCCTTCACTTTTGCTTTCTACGTTAATAGGTTGGTTGCATTTGTTTTGTTCTGCTGGTGCACATATCGTTATGAAACCACTTCACAGTCGTGGTCCAAGCTCAGGCATAACACCTTAAATGCTTTCATTAGATGAGCAAACAAAAGGAAGTAAAGAAACTTATGTTACAGATAGTGATGAGAACTGCAGAGGCCGGCAGTAAGCTGTCTCGGTACATTTTCATATGGCCGAAGATGTTCTGATGTGTTCACGTACTGTCATTAGTTGATAACTGACTTGGGTGTCAGCCATTTCCAATTGCTTCTCAGTCGCCTTTGGTCTATCAGAGAAGGGCTCGAAGATGGATGTGGCCGCCACTGCCTCTACACGACGTCTTAGGCCAAGGAGACAAATTGAATATTTGGGTAGTGTAGCGCTAAATCATTGTGAAAAGAACGGTGTGGTTTGCAGCAGTACTACGTGCAACCCCAATGGTCTTTCTTCGCCTGTTCGCAATCAACTTGTTGGCTGTCATTAACAAGGTTCGTCGTGTATGGTCGCTCAAGCAGCCAGGTTGTCAAGTAGGAGGAGAGCCTGAAAAAGAGGCTGCCTATTCGGGCTGGTGCACCTAAGTGTCAAATGACTTGGGAGAATCCAAACAAACACAGCTGTTGTGGGTTCACAGACACTCCTGCAGGTGATGTTTCAATACACAGCAGGATACGCAGCCGACAAAGGAAGTTTTGGTTCCATGTGGTTGTACAAAAAAGCATTACGAAAATGACATTCGGGGGTAGTGATGAAGGCGTGTTGGTTGGTTGGCTGGTTTGGCATACATGGTGGCCGTGGAGAAATGCAGCTCACTGCAGCCAAACTAATCAGAGTCGTCGCGCAGGATCGGCTATAGCTCTGGGCGAGACCGTGACATATTTGAGGCTGGTGTTTTGTGTGATCAGAAAATAACATATCCGGAGGATGGTGCATTTGGCTTGGAGGCTAGGCTGGGCTGGGCGAAACCGGGTTTGTGGTAACAAAGTCAAGTCAATAAGGCGCGGCGGCCCGGATGTGATTACGTATGTCGTGATGAATCACACTACTGGAAGCGAAAAGCCTCGTGTCTTTGAAATCTGACCGTCTTGCGCCGTCCGGGGCACTGAGTCGTGCTGCCATGGACGTCGGGAGAAGCAGCATGATCCTCGCGGTGATTGGCCTAATCAAGGACGGCGGCCGGCATGGCAGCCCCGGGTGATGGAGCCGGGCGACGTCCCGAGGCTCGAGCTTCGGCGTGGCGCAGTTTTGCCCTGTGTGTCGCATCCCGGGACATCCTGCCAGGGCTGTGGGTTGGGAAAACAATCTGGGTGGAGGTCGAAATCCTGCGCGGCCAACAAGCTTTGGGTGATCCGGAGAGCTGGCCGGCCTGCTGGCGTCGCCGGGTGTGCTGGGGCTAGTAGGGGACCGCGACAGGGCGAGGGAAGTGGGCGGCGCTGTCAAAGAGAGACGAGTTCCCAAAATGGGCGCCATGTTCGGGGATAATCGATGAGGTTTTGCTGGAAAACTGCCCCGTGGCGGCGGGAGCTCATTTCGCTTAGGGTTTCACAGCCGGCGCCCTGGGCTTGGGGTGCTGGCGCTGCCGGGACTGACGTTGCTGAACGCTGAAGGACAAGTTCAAGTCCCGGGCTGGGCAACGGGCTGGACTTGGTCCCAGTCGATCCATCTGGTTCCACGTAACCAGCTAGACAGAATGGGGGATAGTCCCAAGGATGTGAGGAAGAAGACGACCCGGGCCAAGCCCCAAGTAGGTGGTGAAACGGGACCCGAAAGGCGGGCCTCGTCGTGTCAACAGTGGCCAGTGGCCTCGCATTCGTCCCATCCAACCCACGGATGGCATCAGCCAGTCTCCTCGGTTGCCCAGAGCGCGGGGCTGCCGTCCCATCTTTGAGCTCGCGTACCGTCCTTTGTTCGTCTGATGCTGCGCGACGGGAACGAATAGTCGAATACGAGTGGACAAGGGAGGGAGGGACCCGGGCGGCGGGCCTCGTAGGGTATCGTTCAACGTTCGGGCAGCCCAGCTGAGACTTGTCTTTCGGACGCGGTGAGGGTTTCGTCAGTCACTATCGAGAAGGGTGAGAGTGGTTCGGACCTCAGGGCAAGTGACTCGTTGTCAACAGGCTTGGCCGTTCTGCAGAGCAGGGGACGAGGCCGCGACGAGACTACGCCTCGTAGGCGGTTATATCCGGAAAGGGCAATGGCTCCTCCGAGGGTTTGCGCGTCTCCTTGGTGATGGCGTAGAGCAAGCAAAAAAGAAGTTTTTTCCTTCTCCATTCTGCTACCTAGGGAATTGTCAGTGGCAATAGCAGCACAGCTAAGAGTCGACGGCAAGGTGGGGATTCCGGGTTTTCACATGCGGCCAAGGTGATGAGCACCTCGACCAGCGATGTTGTTGACGGACGTGAATAGGAGGCCAAGGCAATTTTTTTTTTTCGTGCTGATGATTCTTACCTGCATCGCACTTGCGACTCCTACCGCTCCTGACAACTTTGCCTACCACCGACTGCCACCTGTGCTTCTTTTTTCCTCTAGCCAGTGCGTGCATCATGGTCTGGCAGTCGCTGACTGGGCCGGAAGGTGGCCAAGGAAGGAGGGGGGAAGAGGGGAAGGGCGGGTAAGCAAGGAACATGTTGATCCAGCGACTTGTGCTGCGGGTTCTGCCCTCGTATCTTTTCGCGGAAAACAACGCAAATGGGTACCAAGAGTCGCTGGACTCGCCGATGTATCCTTGGCGCCCGGTGCTTCCAAGGCCATGCCGCGGTTGCGGTTCCTGCAGCTTTTTGCCCCCGTTCCTGCATAAGCCAGGGGTGAAAATGGCGCTTCTTGCTCCGTTCGCCGTCCGGATCGGTGTCTTCGGCCCTGCCAAATGGTCCAATGGCCCCCCTCCCCTTCCTCCTGGTGCAACGGTTGATCAGCGAGAGAGCCCAGACCAGGGCCGCAGCGCAAGGCAAGGACAAAATTGCAGCTCAACAAGACGCAAACAAGCGCTAAGAAGCCGAGCGTGGTGTAAGGTACTATCTGTAAGGATGCGCTGTATGCCACCTGATATAGTCCCTCCTGCTGCGTTAGCTACTGGTTGGGGTGTGACGGTGTATACTGGTGGTAAACCCAAAACACCTCAAGTGACGAGTGTTTGTTTCTCCCTCATCTGACGCCGCCGAGGTGCCGTAATTGCCCCGGTTTCCCGGGTTCCTGGATCACTGCAGTGTGGAGGGTCAGTGAGACCGAGACCCCATTAATTAAGGAATTGAGACAAATAGTTGCGAGCGGAAAGGGATTGTTCTTGCTTGTTTGCCTCCCGGTGTCTCGGCATCTATGTATCTATCCAACTATCTGCACACTATCTGGTTTACGTCGACCAGAAGGATTATGTCACTGTGGGGGCTCTTACTGCCCTGCGCGTGTGCTATCTTTTCCCTCGAGGTATCCGTACCTGACCACTGCCTTCCGGGTATGTACTTGTAGGTTGTGGTGATTCAGTGCTGCAGTTTCTTCCTTCTCCGCTCTGGGCAGCAACTCCACTCATCCTGCTGTCATCAGGTCCGCTGGCTTGCCATCACACCATCCCAGCTGGTGTTGAGGGTGGCAGACTGCAGTCGTCCACTGAGCGGATGCCAGAGAGTCAGTCCAGTGTCCAGACCTTCTGGGCCATGAGGGGGGTGCCACAAAAATAACCGGGACTGGGCGAGAAAAAAGCATGGCCTGTGAGGCGCTGATCCCCTCCTCCTCCGAAAAAAGAAGAACCGTAAGAAAAATCCCAAGAGAAAAATCGGACGAAGCCAAAAAAGACCTGACGAACCGCCCAGTGGCGGAGAGTTTCCACCCGTCCCATTCGCGTCGCTGTCACCACATATCGACCTTCCAACGACTGTGACAGTGACGGCGGCCACTGCCAATGAATCCTGACCTGACTTGTGCTTCACTAGCAGACAGATGGCGCACCCCTTTCGTTCCCGGAAAGCGCGATGCCCCCGGCCCGCCCTGCCCCTGCCAGCCTGCCCCTTCTAGCCTGCGTGGATACGTAGTAGGAAGGTACGGATGGAGTGTTCAAGGGAACCACTTCCAGGTTGAGGTTAGGTACGTATTGTAGACACGCAGTACCTTCCCTCTGGAAGCTCGGCAGGCACCTCCCTCCCTCCCTCCTGCCCCTTCCTCATGGTGAATCGCACATCAGCCCCACTAGCCTGCAGCCCCGACCACATCGGCATCCACAGTCCGCGATTGCTCCCGCTTCGCGCCTGCGCCTGGCACCTGCGTCTGCGGCCTACTCGTTCCTTCTCCCGGTGGACTTCACTTGCCCACGTTTTGTTCCACATCCACATCTGCAACCCTGCCGTGGCCTTGCCTTTCGTTTCCCCCCAGCACCCAGTCCTCTCCTTCTTAAAACACCACGGTTCCCCCACAATCTCTACTTGTTTCCTCTTCTTTCCCACCATCAACCGGCTAGTCCTTCCCTTCTTCAACCAACCATCCACTCCTTCAGCTTTGGTCGCCAGCTTCGACCTTGCGTACGCAGTTTGTTGTTCCACCAATTCATCAACAGCAACTGCATCACATTCCTTCTTTGTGTCTTTGACAGACCAAACAGCAGCAACGATCAACACTCCTTCTGTGTGTATCTTGTGATTACAAAAACACCTTCCTTACAAGCAGCTGGCAACTACGCTTAGTTCTCTTTGGGAAAGAAAAATCAGTCAACAGCTTTCAAGCTCTTGCCTCGACAGATACCACTCGAGCAGACTCACCCTTCAACACAAACAACAAACAACAGTCAACACCCATCGACAATTCACAAGATGTTCGCCAAGAAGGCCCTTTCTGTTGCCGCCTCGCTCGCTCTGGCTGAGCAGGCCCTCGGCTTCAACGCTCACCGTCACCACCACGACGACAAGCGCGCCATTCACTACGACATCGTCACTGACTGGGTTACTGTGACTGTCACTGAGGGACAGACCACTCCCTCCAACACCCCCGCTCCTGCTGCTCAGCCGGAGCCTGTTGCTGAGGCTCAGTACTCCTCCAAGCCTCCCACTACCACTTCCACCACCATCATCGTGGTCCCTACCCCTACCCCTACCCCGGTTGCTCCTGCTCCCGTCCCGACCACTACCTTGGTCACGTCTTACGCCCCCAAGGTTGAGCAGGCTGCTGCGGCTGTCTCCTCCCAGGCTCCTGCCGTCCAGGCTGCTGCCGTTGAGGTCTCCTCTGCCCCGGCCTCGTCCACCAAGGCCGTTGCCGCCACCAGCACCGTCGGCAAGCGTGGTCTCGCTTACAACGATGCTAGCCTCGTCAGCGGCTTCCTTTCCGGCAACGACTGCGGGAACTGCGGTTGGACCTACAACTGGGACTCCAGCTCTAACGGCCTCACTCAGTCGAACCTCAACTACGTGCCCATGCTGTGGGGCCCCATTGACATCCACACCAGCCGCTGGAACGAGAATGCCGACAAGGCCATCGAGAACGGATCTACCCACATCCTCAGCTTCAACGAGTGTGATCTGTCTAGCCAGTGCAACCTCGACGCCCAAAGTGCAGCCACCCAGCACGTCAAGTGGATGAACCCCTACGCCAGCAAGAACATCAAGATCGGCAGCCCTGCCATCACCAACAGCAACATTGCTGGCCAGGGTCTCGACTGGCTGAAGGCTTGGGTGGAGTCCTGCAACACCGCAGGCTGCCACTACGACTTCTGCGTCACCCACTGGTACTCCCCCTCTGACGCTGCCGACACCCTCTTCAGCCACCTCAAGTCGGTCCACGACATCTGCGACGGCAAGCCCGTCTGGCTCACCGAGTTCGCTCCTCTCGGAAACGACGAGCAGATCAGCAGCTTCGTCCAGGAGAACCTCGCCAAGCTCGAGGCCGTCGAGTACCTGGAGCGCTACGCCTACTTCATGGTGAAGGACGGCGTCCTTGTCTCGGGCAACTCCCCGAGCGCTCTCGGCAAGACCTACGCCTCTGCCTAAGTTGGCCGCACCGCGGCTTGGTCGATTCTCTTTTGATTCTCGAGCGCGCAGGTGGCTTTCTTATGGGACGGGGTCTTTCGGGTTTTGGGATTCGGGTCGGATAAGTCTTTCGAAAGTGGAAAGGCACTTTCTTCACTTCTCTTCTGCTGTACATACAGTTACCTTTTTTTCCTATTCGGGACTCTCGCTTTTCACATTCAGGGGGTGGTCACTCGCTGAATCCCGTTCTCCCACTGGATGATTCTTTTTTTTTTTGCAGGTCGGGTTTGGCTCAACAAGGGATACCCGACGCAAGGTGTTTGAGGGTTTTTGAGACATGGAAAAGGGCTCAAGGAAACGATCCTAACGAGGAATCAGAAAAGGATAGACTCACGAGCTATGAACACACAAGCGGAAATGGAATACCAGGCTTTCGAGCCATGTCTCCTTGAAACACGACCCAACTCCTGTGTCTTACTGCTTGTGCCATGATAGATATCCCCCGAGGAACCCAGCTAAGGACTAATCGCAGATTGCTCCCGGATGACTTCGAGGTAACGTGACGAGCTCTGGACCCGACCGACTTCCTCACACCGCGGAGCCGAAATCCTTTTCGACAGTCCGAGCCGGTGACAAATACGAAAGGGTACGTTTACTCGACCGAGGCCCAAGACACAAACAAACAAACAAACCGCTCGGGACTGATGACACACTTTTGTTTCCCCTCTTGTTATCCGTGACACGCAGCGGAAATCCGACCCGAGAAACCTGCGGTGGCCCGTTCCACCCGCCCCCGTGTTCTCCGCCAAGGAGAACACAGCTCGTGCGAGAGGGGGAGGGAGGGGAAAGAAGATTTTAAGCTTCCGCCGGATGTCACGAGCCCGTGCGCCGCTGTCTGGGCTACCAGGCAGAGCTCTGGGCCAATATGGAGTCTGAGGAGGAGAGGAGAAACGGATTTTGAGTTACCATAGTATGACGTTCGCGTCTTTGGCTCGAGGGATGGTACAACGGAAAAGAAGACCTTCTTACCAGGGAGGAGACAACAACGTAGGTAGGTATTTAGGCCTCTATAAATCATGGTGCCTCGAATAACAGTGACGATGGAAGGGACGACAAGCAAAGTCATTATGCGCGTCCAGGCTGGAACCCGAGCGTTCTCCTGAACCGCGCCCTCCTTGTTCCCTACACGTTACGTTATTCGCTGGACGCCTGGCTGCTTTGATGGTTTGCTGACACACGTAGGTGCACGCACACACGGACGGTCTAAATCCCCGCCCTCCCCGGCCTCGTCTACTAGTTTTGGTATCCCGGGCGCCGTCTGGCGGAGGTGATTGGGAAGCCGAAAGGCAAGCCTCTACAGTTGGAGAAGGTGATTGGTCACGTTGGGCTGAGTTCGAGGAGGGGGCGGTGTTGGTGATGTAGGCGTTTGTGCTTTTGGCGTGATTATGATGTCCTTTGGGTGGCGTGGAATACTGCAGAGAAGGGTTCTAGTCGATTACTGAAAGCGTGGGAATGTTTATCTCGCCGAGCCACCTGTCGGCCGCACGTCTAAACGCCGACGGACTCGGCGAGCGTCCGTCGGCGAGCTTGCTCTCACGAGATGGTTCACAGGCAAGTACGACTCTCAAGGTGGTTGGTTGGACGCCTGGTGATGGTGTGAGGTAGGATTTCGTGCCCTTCGGCTTTGCTTGTGGGAGCCGGAGACATCTCGGCATACCTCGCCACGATCTTCTCTCACTCAGTCATGCTCTGTCACATCTCTCAAGGCTTGGAACCATCATGACGCCGCCGAGATGCTCGGCGGCGTAGTGGTGATGGTGTAGCAGAGTGTTTTGGGATGCGTGATTTGGATGCGGGAGAGGAAGACTGCCGTCTGAGGTAGCATATACAACCAGTGGTGAAGGACGCGAACGGCTCTGCCATCACCTTCTCACCGCCGGTCTGGAACTCACACGTGTTTGACACGCTGCCGTGCAGCAAACTAGTGCAAACTCCAGGTCCTTCTGGGGAAGAGATGGTGTCCGAGAGTCGAAGAAGCAGAGGGCGGAGGGCGAAGAATCGGATCATGATCGACGACAATGTGCCATTTTGCCATGTGTTTGACAATGGCACTTTGGGGAATTTGCCCATTAGTATCGGCCGTCATCCTTAGATTCTCATCAGTGATGACGGCACCGAACGAACGACCGCCGACGTGGACGAACGGGCTGCCGACGAACCACGCCGATGTTGGGATGCAGGAGAGAAGCAGCCATATGACAGGCCGTGAGATGTTCCGGCAGACGGAAAAGGGTGTGCTGCGGGAAGAAGAGGCCTATACGAGGAGTCGGGTCGTGGAAACTGGTGTCGAAGAAGGACGACACATCATGCCTTGCACGATCAAAACACGTCTTGTTGACGGTGGTCCGAATGAGACACTAGAGTGAAGGGACGGCCGCGTGAGTGGATGGCATGTGAATAGGACAGACGGACGAGAAAGAAACGCAGTCGGGACTTACTTGAAGAAGTATCTCGGCCGGTGTGCGTTGTATTTATGTCGCCTATTCGGGGCTGAGCGATGTACGTAGGTAAGATGTGTTTGTACGTTTAGTGATTTGAGTGGGCTATAGAGGACTAGTTTAGCGTAATGGGACTTTCCTCGACGAAGACGACGACCGCTCGGTGTACGTAAGCAGATGTTTCGGTACAACAGCAGAAAAGCTGCTTTACATAGTATACCTGGATACCACCTCAGTCGAAAGTTTCGTCCTCGGAGACGACTTCCGAGACGACTATCAGATGAGAACTGCAAACCTTAATGGGAGTTATGATGTCGAAATCAGGCGAAAGACAGGGAGTCGGGGCACGGAAGACAGAGCAGAGTTGCGTTGGGCTGCGCGGTCTGTTGGTTAGGCCGGTGGGACAAGGCAAGGAGGACGAGGATGGCTGGGGACGAAGATGAACGGTATGGGAGGCTCTATCTACTAGGCTTGCGTTGGACGGCAGGGATGGGCCAACGTCAAGAGGGGAGGTTTGTAAATACTAAATGATCCAATCGCATGAGTCATGATAGGGCAACAGCAAGGGTGGACGATGTAGAGGACGAAGAAGGGGGCGGGCGAGTTCCTTCCGCCTCTTTGGCCTCTTCTTTCGTCTCGTTTGGAAGTACGGATACACCCTCTTCACTTCCCCGGCCGGCCAGGCTTGGGGGGCTGGTTCGGTGCGTGGTGGGTATCTCGACATGACCCGTTCCGACCCGCGCCGAGGACGGTTTTGCTCTCGGTGCGGGCCCCTCGCATCTCCGGGTGGGGATTTGCTACGATATCTACCTTGCCGCGGAAAGGACGGAGAGCGTGTCTCGGGTCGGTAGACCTACGACCTCACATGAGACTCGAGAAAACAAGCCGGCACTCTACAATGTTGTCACAACGAAAGGAAGGTCCACGAGGCGGGGTGCACTGAAGGCAATCCCGTCGACGGACAGATAGGGCGACACGCGCAGGAGAGGGTTGCTTCAAGATGTCATAATTAGCTGACGTGACGTCTGTTGCGGTCTGACCAGACCGTGATGAGCGTAACATCCTGTCCGTTCTCGAGCCCCCCTCCTCCCTCGAGGGGGACAACCTCAAATCTCCTTCATGCCTTGCTCTAGTGTATGCAACGTCGCCGTCTTTCAGCCTAGGCAACCATTCGCCGGAACTCGATGGCTGATCTTCCCACCATGGCCTATCGCCTGCAACTGCTGCAACGGGCTGAATTTGGCCACGTTAACATCACGTACACCGCCTCCGACTGGCTGCATGCGAGCGTACACGCACGTGGAGTTGAAGAACTGAGAAGGGGGGGAGCACGGCAGATCTGGGTTTCTCGGTAGATAGATCTCTAATCTCATCTTCGTTTCGCCTCCACCCCCTCTCACCGGGGTTCCAGCGAGTGTTACGCTTAGCATTTCTTTCCGTCCAGTCCAAATACTTCCGCCGTGGATTCCATCGCCTTGCCGTTTTGGGACTGAATTTCATAATGGCTCTATGCGCACACACGGACATATGTAATACCTTAGGTGTGTGTGGGTGGGTGGATGAGTGGATGAGTTTGTAAATGGGCAAAAAGAGGTGAGAGGCAGTATTTTTGCCCACATTCCTCGACGCATCAACCACTTTGTCCCATCTCTCTCTGTCTCTTGCCCCTTCGGTTCAGATATGACAAGGTGTCCACCACCGCACCGGCCACTGCTCGCTGGTCCACCAGTCAGAACTTCTGCTTCCCGGTGGGGGAATGAAATGAGAAAGAAGACACCAAACATACTTCTCCCCCCGACCCCAAGGGTTTCTGACGCTCCCCAGGAACATGCGTTGGGGAGAAAGAGGCTTTCGCTGTTTTCTCGGCACAGGGAAGGGAACGGGGCAGGCACCCGGCAGGGCGGCACGGACGCAAGTGTCATGCTGCCCCATGCTTCACTTCATGCCCATGCTTCTCCCATTCAGCGTGGCCAGTGCCAGTGCCAGTGCCAGTGCGTCAGCGGGAGAAAGTGGGAAAGGAAGTGGAGGAGGTGCGTGCTCTCTCCGTCTCCTTGCGCTATCAGCCATATCCATCGCAGCAGTGGCAAATCCCGAGAGCAGTCTGCCGAGTTAAAATCATACAACACCTACAGCTCGTACAGCTCGTACAGCTCGCCGGGCCATCTTGCGCCTCCGGCGCTGAGGCGAGCAAACACCGGTGGGCAGCAGGGGCAGCCACTCCGGAGTCAGGAGCCGTGACTGCAGTGGCTTCTCTAGATTCATAAAGCCCTCAAGTCGACCCGTTCATGGGTCATGCCTACTTACAGAGAGACCCTTACCTGTTGTATCCGACGGCAGCGACGGCCCCTCAGTGGAGCAGAGGCGGCTGCTGGTCGCCAAGACCGGGGAAACGACAAGCCTTCCTGGGCTCGACGACCGGGGTGCTCGTCATTGGGGGGCCGGGGGGATGCCTGGCGACCCACATGACTTGGGCAGAGTTGAGATTGATAGAGAAAACGAAAACGGTAAGAGTCATGAAGCACCAAAGAGAGCCACCGTTACCGTCGATGGTGCGAACGGGCGTTCGCATGGGAGTTCAAAGTCTGCGTCGCGACGAGAAGGACCTTGAACCGTCGCATTCTGAAAGACTTTTGGTGCGACAGTAGCGCAATAGCAGAAAATTTAGAGATCAATAATACACACATAAATAATCAAAAGCCACCCAACCACGTATTAGTGTAGATACGGAACAAACGCAACGAGAACCGTGAGATTCGACCGAGCCACGTGTTACACGGGCCAGCGCGAATCCATCCTCTGTCCGGCGCATAACGAACAACGTCCAAGTAGAGAACGAATTCCGGCGGCAAAACAGGGGACATGCGCAAACATACAGTCCCGACGCCCATGCACCCGGGACTGCATGCTGTGTGACACGACACGCCTCGACAGACACATGGCGTCCCGGCCAGATGACTTGTAGGACAGATAGACAGACACACAACACAACAACAACGCACATACTTGCGCACACGCGCCGCAGGCGAGAAGTCCCCACGCGAGCTGTGGGTTGACATGGGGGGTTTCGGGGATTCCGCTAGAACGGCCGTGGAAGCCTGTTCGGCAGATGTGGAAGGAGGCGAAAAGACCACCACGAGGAAAAGAGGGTAAATTAAGAATGAACATCTAGAGAAAAAACGTGGGAAGCTGGTAAGAATGACACGCCGGCGCATATAGAAGCATGCTGGTTGGCCACGGCCAGGAGCCCGGCACATACTACTTGACTACGTATATACCAAAACGCATGTCTTTTTGCGATGATGGGTGGCGGATCTGCAACTTTGCCTTTTTGGCAAAGCAGCATGGCGTCTTGGCCTCCGGCCTGCGGCCTCGCTCAGCAAATCAGCACCACGACCAGTAAAAACATCTCGGGGCAAAACACATGGCATTGAGGCCTATGATCGAGATTGTGGCGAGGGGTCCTATTTCGGGCCGCGGGAGGGGCGTGGCAACGTGGGTATGTGTAGGGATCAGTTGTCTCTGGGATGGAAATAGGAGCCCGATATTGTCCATGGATATGGAGGCTGTAGAATACACATCGCTACGTGGGTGTATGAGGTACCTGGGTTCTTTCATCACGTATTCTTGTATTTTGTCCCCTTTTGCTCTGTTGCTACTGCTACTACTGCTACCTGCGGCGTAACATGGCGGATCGCTGATCCGTTCGAGGCCTGGTTTCCAGTTCGGCGCGCACACCTGATATCAATGAAGCGCTACTTTTCTCGTTTCCCAGATCAATCCCTGTCCCGTATGCGTGATGTTTTGCTCCCCTCACCTCTCTCTTCTCATGCGCAAAAGACCAACAAGATTCCCAATAGTCGCTTCAGTGAGCCCCATCCTCTTTTAGTAAACACCGTGCAGTATATTCCCATGACATGAGCCGTAGAGATTCGTCATTCCCTGATATCCTCGTGTATGTCCCAAAACCATTTTCCTCAAGAAAAAACACTACCCTTGGTAATCCGTGTATGTTGCCGTGTATGTTGAAACCGAACGCGAGCATGCAGCTCTGTCGAAGAGAGCCCGTCGTGCTGTGTGATATTGAAAAAATAAGAGACACCCGCATTTATTTCGTCCTAGAACCCCCGCGAGGGCAGTCCGAACCCGTTGGAAAAGAAAAGAAAAGAAAATGACCAAGAAGCCGTTATTGCGCCCCTGAATGTGATGATGAAGTCCGTCTGTGGACCGGTTCGCGCCGTAAACTTGTGACGGAAATTCATGGATATAATGCCCGCCTGTTGGAAGTCAAAAAAAGCAGTCGGAAAGCCCTCGTTTGCCCTTTCGTCGAAAGAAGAAGGACCAAATCCTCGATTATCGCTTTCCAGCCGTGATTTTCGTCCTCGAACCTCTCGAAAAGCTGTCGAATTCTCCGTCTCGCCCGCTCATCGGACGGGACCCGTTGGGCGCCGTGTAACCGTCCTCGATGTCCATCTCCTGGAAAACCGCCGGTCCAGGTTTCGATTCTCGCTTGATTGTCGTCGTTACGACTACGCCGCCGTTCGCTCGTGCTGATCCCGCCGAAGACGTCTTCCGTGCGCGCTCGGCCTCGACGGAGCCCTTGTCGCTGTTGGCGATGTCGGACGGCGCGCTGCTGTCGAGTGAGATCTCGCCCATATCGTCCATGACGTGCTTCTGGCTCGGGGCCACGTGGGGCGAGTACGATTCCTCTGCCCCACGGCGGAAGTCGTCGATCACGAAGGGGTGGTCGCCGCTGCGTGAGTGACCTCCCGACCCGGACGAGCCTTGCGTGGCCGCGTTATCCTTGGACGTTACCCATTGGACGACGACAGCAGAGAAGAGGACTAAGATTGGGAGTCAGCAGGGGATGACGACAGGGATTGGGGCAGGTGGACGGCATACTGTCGCTGTTGCAGCACATGAGGCAAACCCAGCCGGGCTCACCGTTTAGGACCATTAGGACGGTCAGGTTCCTGGAGCGAGTCAGAAACTTTGAGTCTAAATTCGCGGGTCCGCTCCAACTTACACAATGCTGCTGGTCAGCGTGCACAGGGCACCGATAAACGTCCGCAGCGCAACGGTCCTCAGGCGCACGTTCGCAGGCGTCTTGGGGAAGTTTTTGAACGAGTAGAGACCTGCAGATAATACTTATTAGAATCGATAGAATAGATTCGTTTGCCAGCGCGGATGACTCACTCTTTAAGGGAATAAGGAAGAGAATTGTGAGGTAGATGTTGACGACGGCATCAAAGGAGATGAGAGGAATCATCGACACCTTCTGCATTCCAATATAGCACTGGCCATCGTCTATGCGCGTGATTCGGCTGCGTCTGGTCAGCATTCGTCCGGCTTCCTAAATTCGTTCGGCGAGATCTCGTACAAGATAAAATTGAGAATGGCGATGACGGCGTAAACCCCGAGCATGCCAAACGAGTTGAAAATGTAGAGCTTCGACTTGAGCCGCGGCTTCGTCGCGCCCCTGATGATGTGCTTCGTGATCTGTTAGCATCATTCCCTCGCCAGGAATACGCATCCAGAGGTCCTAAATACGCACTGCCTTCTCTACCAGGAACAGGTAGATCAAAACTTTTGTCGTAATGTAGCAGACGAGGCACAGGAGGATGGCGCCGTCGCAAATTTGGATGTTCGTGTTCACGCCGAGGGCGAACTGTAGAACCGCCGTGACGAATACGAATAGGTACGAATCGAGATAGATCAAAAGCACCACTAATGCATCGTGTCAGCCGTTCCTGCATGCGCATCGTGACCCGCGAGCTCTTCCAACTTACGCCA
Organism: Colletotrichum plurivorum; assembly: GCA_014235945.1. Taxonomy (NCBI): domain Eukaryota; kingdom Fungi; phylum Ascomycota; class Sordariomycetes; order Glomerellales; family Glomerellaceae; genus Colletotrichum; species Colletotrichum plurivorum. The sequence continues at coordinate 69,967 of WIGO01000085.1, forward strand.
CACCACGAATGGTATTAATTTCCAGTGTTTTAACGCCATGCTTCTCTGGGCTGGACGTCTCGTTAGCATTGAATATCCCGGAGCCCCGACCCCCACGTCTCCACTCATGACCGCAGTCCCACATACCAATGAAGCCTGATATGATGCTGATAGAGACAAGGCAGATGATGACGCTCATAATCGTGCCCGCCAAGGGCTCTGTCGTATGCAGCCCGGCGGGGTCCGCGCGGGGGGACAATAATGGAGCCATCATGTCCCAGTATTGTGAGGTGTTTCCGTCGTGGTCGTCGAAATGGCGCCGAAGGAAGGATGACGAGATGGGCGCTTTCTTTTGTTCCGTCGTTGGGGGTCACGATGTTCCGGGCAGGGGAAAACGTGAGGTGCGGGCAAGGTGTCAAAAGGACCAGAAGAACTATATACCAAGACACCCCGGGGAGAAAAGAGATCGACGGTTTGGGTGTCCGAGCTACCTTCGTCTCGCAATGTCTGGGAGGGGGACACAACCGTCTTTAAGTTTCGTCCAACAGGTGATCGAAGCGCGCATGCAAGGACGGACGGGGAGAGAGGGGCAAGCTAACGTACGGTACGACAGCCTAGAAAGAGAAAAAAAAGCCAGTGCTGCTACAAGGATGGAGGGAGGACCGGTACGCTAGATGGCAAGGGGTGGGACACAAGAGAGAGAGGGTGAGCGAGAGAGGCTGAGGGAGATACCTACCTAGTGTAGAGATGGAAAATCGTCTTGCCTTTTGCTTCTACGAAACGGGACGGGTGTAATGCCAAGCAGAATGGTCAATAGCTGGACTCGAGCCCACTTAGCATGGCTTCGATCACGTTCTTGCATGGGGGGTTCTACCCCTTCCATCATGGCCACCCGAATCACCGGTCTGGAGTCCGTCTGCAGCTCGTTGACCAGGAAGAAAAGCCACAAGCCAAGCGCTGCTAGTACAAAACGGAAATTAAACGAGCGACGGCGCTGGAAAGCGTGAAAATGGGCTTCTGAAGCGCAGGAGCAGGCGGATAGTGTACATAGTCGGCGTGGTGTACTTTGCAGTGATCAAGGCATCACCAACAAAACATCATTTGAGTGGTAACCCCCTGATGCAAGCCACAGGAAGGGGATCTCAGGAAAAGAAGCAAAATAAGCTATGATGTCTTGGGCGGAGGGGGAAACGGTCTGTACCGGGACGACGAGAAGCTTGGGTGGATGCACGCCGGCAGGTGCAGGCACATCGTAGACAGGCAGTCGAGAGGAATACCTGGCCTGGTACGGAGTGATGCAAGGGAGAGGTGGTGACGGCTCGGGAGCAGGGGAGACGAGCTCACACCACTTTGACGCCTTACCAGCACTTTGTAGGTCGGACGGTGGTGGGTGGGCATAAACCGTACACTGGATAGGCCTTGGGTCCTGGTCATGGGCAAAACGGTGGCGCGAAAGAGAAAGTAAGAAGGGAATACCATCAGCTCGATGCTGGAGCACCCCAGACACAGGTGACGACAGGAAACAACAGCAGCAAAAGGCTGTTTCGTCGCCAAGCTCATGTCACGGTGACGGGACGGGGTGCAGGGGGAGCAGGGGGAGCAGGGTGACTGAGTCGAGGTGGAGGGGCAAATCGTTACGAGAGGGAAACTCTAATCCGATGTGTGCCCTCCACCTCCAACCCTTCCCTCTAACCCTCCCTGTCTTTCTGCACCTCATGTTCTGAGGTACATAGCACACCATCTGTGGCAGACTGTAGAAGGGACTGTGATCGTGAGTGTGAGTGTTAAGTGCTCGCCTCTGCTCTGCGCTGTCCTGCAGGACGCCTTGCCCCATGGAGAAATCCGCGACAGGAAGGCCCATTCACCGAGCGTCTTCCTGGGGAGGGGGAATGCTCGTAATAGATGGTCGGTAGAGCGATGTGGACGGCAGAGGTCGAGCTGCGACTCTGCAACGGAAGACAGGGGACCATGGTTGAACCTGGCCGTCGATCCGGTTCTGTCGACCAACCGGCTTCAATTCTCGACGTCGGCGGGCCTTTGGAGGCTAATTCCTTTGGGGGCTAATTGAACCACCATGTCGACCAACAACAAGTCTCCATCTACTACACCACATAAGTGTGTTGTGTACTTGGCCTCGTCGACGTCTGTACCCAAAAAACCTAAGAGTTCGCCCTATCTCAGCTTGCCTGCCTGGCGACTAAACGACTGCTTAACCTTGCGCGCTCACCGTCTGTTCCCTGCCCCGTCAGCCACCATCACGGCAGGGCATGCAGCGGGCTGTTTTGGCACTCACTAGACATTGCAAATTAGCACCTATCCGCCACGGAAAAGCAAAGCCAGAAAGCTAGAACTTCGCAGGCGGAATTCCGTCGCATGGACCCCTCGAGCGCCTCTGACGATCAATGTACTGCTGCACCTACTGGGCACGTTCTTGCTGCGCAGCCGCCCATGGCAAACTGCTCATGCGGTCTAGTCCGTGGCACACGGGACGCCCGCCAGCCCTGCACCCTGGCACCGGGGCCTTTTCCCACTGACCAAGGCTGTGGAGGGTTGAACCAACATTCCTCGGTGGCATTTTCCGTCGCGGTTGGAGAAGCGCGGCCAAGTGCAACAAAGAAACTGCAGACGGCCCGGACGGAAGACGTAAGACCAGCCCAGTGGTAAAACATGTACTATGGTACACCGGTGATAGGTACCTAGTCGAGAGGCGGGACCGTCGCCAGTAAGCGTATCCGTCTCTGGCTGGCGACTTTGCCATCGACCCCAAAGCTGGTGGTCCCCGAGTTAGGTGTGCTGCGGAGCCGATGTGAGACATAGCTGGTCGATGATGGCGCGCCTCGTCCGGTGTCGGTTCGGAAGTCTCTGGAAATGGTGTATGATGCCGACGGAGGTTACGGCCGACCCGATGACGCCGATAGTGATCAACTAGAAGACTGGTGGAAACCGAAAAGAACGTTTCCAAGTCAAATCTGTCAAGAGGGCAAAATGACCAGAAGCAACGTGGGAAGCAAGCCTGCGAGGCAAGATACGGCAACCATTGTGTGGCAGGCGGCACGAAGACAGGGCGCCGGCCGACCGCAACTGCGAGTCTCTCGGTAAGAGTCCGTGGTGTGGTGTAGGAGATGGCGGACAAGCGGGAAATCGTGCAGTCGTGCATCATTCGCGATCTAGAGTTCGGTCGACCGTTTGAGCGTGCGATCGCAGGACCCTTTTTCCAAAACCACCTGCGCCAGAACAAGCGGCTCTCATCACCTGTGTGCCCTTGGGCTTTGCCAGCCGCAATGTTGTTTCGTGGTCATGCGAGCCACGCGCTATGTCGGTGGTAGACGGGCCATGCATGTAAAACGTCCCAAAAAGTTGCGCAGATGGCGGCTACATTGTTAGTTTCTGGTGCAGCTGTATGACCCCTATGACGGGCCTTCTGGCTGGGGGCACGAAGGGTCGCCCACCGCCTATTGGCCTCGACAAGGCGGGTGGTCGAGGGTCACTGCCGCATCCAGATGGCAGACAAGCCAGCCAACCGCGATGACCACAAGAACAGCGTCGAAAGGCTCAGAAGGGACAGTGAGGACCGCGGCACACGGTCCGGGGCGAGCGAGCCATATGTCGCAATGACAGCCCAAGAACGGAAGGCATAATCCGCAAGGTAATTGTGTAAGATATTCGTCCCGAGTCTGGTGGTTGTGCAACGAGCCGCCTCCTCGTGTGATGATAAGCAAGGCCTTCACAAGGCACTACGTACCTAACAGCTTGTGAATCCGAATGATCCAATGGGGAGAAAGGGTAGTCGGTGAGTCCATGGCAGGCAGACTATCTGGCTGGTCTAGTCTGGGTCTGGGAGGGTCTGATTTGGGTCCGTCCAGTGGCTTGAGATGTGGCTGCCGGCCGGAATATCGTGATGAGCGACACCGTGCGGGCACACGCGCAGACTTGATGCACCACCACCGCGTGCAATCCCCTCTTTCCTCTTCACCTTCGCTTCGTCAGTTGTCAGGGGTGGAGTCTTGCGTCGGATCTTGATAGAGCAGCACAGCCTGTACGTCAGGGAAAATCAAACGTGGAACTGTGCACTCCCGAGGAAATGTTCAAGACAGCAGCGTTGTGCGTGCGTGCGCGTGTGTAGCGGAAGTTGCAAGCGCCCTGCTGCCCAAGAAACGATGCTCCGAGCTGAGGTCGTATTTTGCACGCATGCTAATCATGCACGGAGTGGCGGCTGCAGATGGTTGGGGAGAATTCTTGTGGCGGACGGGAGATGGTGTGCTCCCGCGCCGGCTACAGTCCCACCCCAGACATGGCAGGAACGAATGAGCTTGGCAGCTGCAGTTGCCGAGAGATAACCGAAGAGGAAAGAGATACAGGCGACACAGGAAATATAGGCAGCCACGTGAGGATGAGAGGATGCTGTGCTGGGTGTGACGAAACGACGCCCATGTGCCCCAGTTTCCAAGCCCAAGGCATCATCAGATCAGGGAGAAATCGAAGTTATTGTGGGTTTTCGTCATCGCGCGATGGCTTCATAGGGCGCAACTTCCATTCTGTGGAGGACCTGTGCCCGCCCCGCCCTTTGCCGGAAGAACGAAACCCCAGGTTCCCGGACCTTCCTATAACCAATGGAATATCGAGGATCTCGCCCCACCCTTTACCAGTGGAGGCCTGAGAGCGCAAGCCACGGCTCCGAGACCCACACGGAATGTTTCCATCTTCCCTGCTCGGAGGAAACGGAGGCCCGTGCGGTGCCTTCCATCTTCCGGGGAAAAGCACCCAATTCCGAGAAAAAGAGGGGTCCAACCCCACACTACCTAACTCCCCTCCATCCTCCGGGGATTCCTCTATCACCGTTTAGCCACACATTGCAAGCCACGTCGGGCGCCTTCACAGATGTGGACGGTGGGCAAGGGCGACAGGACTTCAACTTTCCTGACTTATCTAACACCATCTTAGGCGCCAGTGCATCTCTCCTAGCGCCGGCCTGGTCCCGCGTATCTCACCTTCTCCGCTAACCTCGAAGGCGTCCTGGTTTCGGCGGCATTCTAGTCTACTATTACGTACAGCTTAATGAAGTGGTTGTGAAAATAGAGACGCCACCTTAACCTCCCCCGTAGTCTCTCCGTATCCTCCTCACCCGTTTCCGAACCACGGATTGCTCCTTAACCAGAACTTGTCATGATTTGTATGGGCTGCTCCGGCTTCCGTCTTTCGGGACAGGATTCCCTTCCCGTTTTCACTGAAGCTTGTTCTCGTTATCGCAAAACTGATTTCGCATGCCAAGGACCTAGGGCTTCCGTTCTATCCGCCGGCTGTCTCGATCGAAACTAGAACACTTGGCCGCGACTCAGGGAAAGAAGAATGCCGACGAACAGCTTTTGGCACCCTGGTTCATTCTTAATATGAGACCGTCGTATGGAGTTCACCCTTCAGGGTTCTCTATGCCAAGAGATCTGAACGTACTACTGTGGTACTCGTAGTACGCGAAGGAGAATCAGCTCGTTTTCACACGTTGATGCCACAAAGCATATGGAGGTCGTGAGCTATATCATATTTGGCCGCATATTACTTTTCGCCCGTGTACCGAATCTTGGGCTATGCGTCACTCCCACAACAACACCACAACATGCGAGAAACTGGATCAGAAACGGAAAAGCACACCACGAAAGGAGACACCAAGCGTTCATGAGAGATCGGTTCCTTCAACTCCCTCAAACTCCGAGACACCCGCTTCGTAGTGCCCGCCTGAGTGGCTTGCTGATCCGGAACAAGCTGCTCTGGGACAGGCTCTGGGGCAGGCAAGCAAGCTCTTACTTCGCCTCATGAGGCGCCTGCGAATCCAAGCCTCAATCGCTGACAGTTGCAGGGGAATGAGCATTCGAAATCTGCATGAGTCTGCATCGAACGAACTACCGAGTTTCCCTGTCTTTGAGATATCCCCAAACCTCAATAGCCCAGGTGGGCCTGTGGGGACGAACCCCCCCGTCGTTGCTCCGTGGTGACAAAGGACCATCAGAGAACACCTTTGTTTCGTTTCGCAAACTCCCTTCTCCTGGCCGAATCCAAGGCCCTCCAGGACGGTCTCCGTCGTCCCGTGACGACGAACTCTCAAACCGGCGGGAACCGCCGTTACGGGAAGGAAACCACCACCCCGGGGCGGGAGATCGATTCTTCGCCATCGCCACCGCATCACAGATCGACGCATCTGATCGCTGGGCTAGGTAATCTCACCCGGCCGAAAGCCCTCCCGCACCAGCCTCTTTCCAGAACAGTAGGAAAACGCCTCCGAGCTTAGGAGACGGGGAGGCGGGGAGGATGCAATCCCAACAGAGCCGCCGTGGCTGGGCGGATGGAAACCGCCGAAGAGATCTTTCATCACCAACTAACAAGCCTTGCTCCCAACCTCCTTCCCGCCACTAGATCTTCGCTCCCCTGATCGTTCACTCACTGGCCAAACTTGCCAAGAGCGTGGAGAGAGGGCAGGTTTCCACGGCGGGCGTGGCCGCGGAATGGGAGCGGGGCGTAGGGAAATGCGTCCGCCGAACAGGTCTCGTTGGCCCGGCGGCGGCGTTGCCTCCCTTGAGGCGCCACCTAACCAGGCAACGGAGCGAGAACTTGCCGAGGTAAATTTGCATGGCCAGATGATTGACAACCTTCCCGCAATGCAAGAAATGCGAAATTTCCCCCGCCGATCAAGGGGGCTGGGGGCTGAGATTAGGCGTCAGTGACATTGCAACGCCGCGGCTGCCACTACTTTTGCCATAGTCCAGAATGGAGGCGACATTGGGGATGAGGAACATCAGGAGAATGCCAAAGACGAATAACACTGCAGATGCTCGTTTTCAATCGTAGGTCAAAGTTGTCGTTCGAAGGTGAAGGCTTCGTGGCCCTCTCTAGGTAGCCTCTGTTTTCACTGGCGTGGCCGTGGCCACAGCCCCCGAATGCCTGAATAACTCATCATCAATGCCCAAAGGACGCAAGTCCACTAGTCCACCCAAGTATACAGTCGCCTCCCTATCCCGTCGGCCGAAAGCACAAAGGTTCGCCAGTAATGCAGTCCATCGTGAATCCACGTCCGCTTAACGCCGTATAATGCTGTAAGAAACCCGCCCGCCGGTGATGATTTTGTACCCGTAACGCCAACCTCTATCCGTCGCCATGCGAAGAGGGGTCCATGCCCACTCTCACCGCGCCGTCACAAATACCCTGGGTCATCAAATGCGTGTCGGTATGCTGTTGCCTCGTTGGTTTTGCTCTTCGTAGAGCCTTGACTGACCCAGCAGCCCCCTTGTCGTTCTGCGATCCCTCGACCCGTGAGGGAACGGCCCTTAGGATTGGGGTCCTGTTCGGATCCGGAACTTATCACGCAGCTTGTCGGCCAGTTTGGCTCTGCGACTTCTCTCGTTCCTGTCATCGCGCTCAGCCCCAGAGGGCCCACCCGGCACGTCCTGTCCTTCGTGCTGTGTTCTATACTGCCGGAGGACTTGGATCCGCTCTTCTGCCGAAGCATGTCTCAGCCTGTTCAGATCGAACAGCCGAGTCCTTCGTCTCTGCACAGTCGATGATCCGTCACTGTCATGACCATCGAGCTCCAGAGGCGGCGGAAATTCTTCGCTTGGGTTGTCGATCTCTCCCTGGGGTCGAAGGTCGAGACGGCTACAGCGGGATGTTAGCAAAAATTGTAGATCAATGTACGGACATGCTGGCCCATCGACAAGGAGAAATTACGTACCAGAGCGGACATGTGCCAGAGACGTTGACCAACCATGGATCAACACAGTTGGGGTGGAATTTGTGGTTGCACGGCAATACCCGAACGTCTTCCCCAACACTGAAGTCTTCTGTGCAGATAGAGCAGCCAAGATTCTCCTCTTGACTCCCCTTCTCGGCGTTATCGGACAGAGCCGGGTTCTCGGTGAGGGTGGATGAAGCCGCCGCCCCAGCTGCAGCTGTAGTAGCAGCACCTGTGGCCACCGGAGCAGCATCGGTGGTTTCGGCAGCCTTAGTGCTGGCTGGGATGGGGTCCTGCTGTCTGTACTCGCTCCGACTCTCGACACTTCGCTCGTTTGTAGGGACGATTGAGGCACTCTCCAGCTCAATGTTCGGATCCGGCTTGGGCAGTCCATCCTGTCGCTGCTCGCCGAACTTGACAATAGGCAAAGTGTCGAGAACGGCGCGAGCGAGGCCCTTGGCACGGCTCTGCCGCGGGCGTCCATTGAAAGCGCTGCGCGGCCCGTATCTCTCCGGGTAGCGGTGAGCCCTGATGGCACCAGTGGCGATGATGATCAAGAAAAGCAATGTGATCAAGCCGGTGATGCTGTACAGAATGCTCATAGCGACGGCCGAGTTGTTGCCGCCTCCACCACCCCCACCCTCGCGGCCGTCTGTCGTCGTATTGCCCGTGATGGTAACTCTGATAATATCCACTTCATTCGTGCCGTTGAGAATGTGCAGGGTCTGGGACGCGTCGCCACCGTCCGCCATTGTGAATATGGTCTGGTAAGGAAGCTCCCCGCTCAACGAGCACCAGTTCCCGACGGTACTGTACAGGACGATTGCCCTCGGCTTATTCTCCATGAGGGTTCCCAGCATCATGCTAGGGGTGATAAAGCCGCTCCCGTCGGGATTGTCGCAGGACAGATAGGCAATCTGGTCGTTTTTGTTGATGGAGTTGTAGTTCGCCGAGTTGGCAGCAATGAAAGTGCCCTCGACTTTGATCGCCTGAGACCGCGTTAGCCAGATTGGTCTACCGAAACGAGAGATATCCTCTCGTTCATAATACGACAATGTTCATACCCCACGAGCGATTTCGGATTGGTTTAAGCCCAACGACTCGGTCGAAGGCATGACGATGAAAGTCAGAGGCACCACGTCGCCGCCGGCAGAAGTCAGTGACAGCTGCATCGAAGACTTCACGCCCCAGGTGGGAATGTCATTTTCCGGCGTAATGGTGGCAGCTCGAACCATGGTGGCCGCGACGGCGGCGCCGGCCAGACCGCGTAACAGCGAAAGAGCCATCATTACTTGCTGCCTCTCCTCTCCTTCCTTCTTTCTCTATCACTCACGTTCGCGCGACGGTCGACGTCGCTTCGCTGCGGACGGAGGAAGGGAGGGGATTTCGGATGACAGGGAGGCTCGAGAGACGCGGATGTAAGGTGAGTAAAAGTGGGAACCGGGAGGATGATGGCGAGAGAAGTGCACGCGTGATGCGGTGCTGTGCTGTGCTGTGCGGCGCGGTCGGTGCAGATGTCCTAGGTCGCAAGAATAACAGGAGGGAGGGGTGATTGGCGTGTCACATCTCCTCGGAACCGCGAAATATCAGATGGACATGTTTTCTGGGTGTCGCCGAGAGTGTTGTGATCGTCGACGCCGAGTCTTATGCGGCCGAAAGGGTAGATGCGTAGTGCGTCAGCGTCGTGGTCGTGGTCGTAGTGGCCGTCGTTATTATCGTCGCAGTCGTTGATCGTCGCCTTGGTCGTGGCTCGTCGCCCTTGTCGGGGGTCTCTTGGCGTCTGTCTCCTCGCAGGCGTTCTGTTGAGGAAGAGGAGGTCGGATGCGGTGAGATGTTGGACGACACGAGCGGCCGGGTCGGAGGATGAAGTGGTGGTTGTGGTGTGGTACGTTGAGGAGGTGAAAGGCGGGAGAGCGGCAGACAAAAGTGACCGGAAGGGATGGGAACGCTAGTGGCGGCACGCGAAGGTACCAGCGGCGCTGGTAGTGAAAGGCAGGGAGAGCCAGGTACACGAAGCGTACGGATACGCACGTCGCCAAGATCAGTGTGGAGGAAGCGACGGCGGAGGTCAGTCTCAGCAGCCGCGACATTGGACACCGACAGGCCACCAACCACACAGGCCAGTCCGGCAGGTTTTCTGGTCCCCGTCAGCTGCAGCAGGACTGGGATGGCCAGATAAGACGCCGCTCCGCTCCGATAAACCAAGGTACATACTGTCTCAATTACTATCCGCAGGGGTGGGAGGTATCTCTGGTAAGGGACGCCGGCAGCTTGCACTCTCGCTGATACAGAAGCCAGACGCCGCGGCTGACGACGACACGGAACAGAGCCGCAATTAGTCGCGGCAGCAAGCAGCAGCAGGCGAGGGAAGCCGTGTCGTCCGTCTGCTATGTGACAACTCTGTCACCGAGCACCTTAACTCATACGCATCGCTCACATCGCAGACCTGAGATGAACCTGGTCCGGTCCGGTTCGCAGGTGCAGACAGGCAGGGAATGCACCGCCACTTGCGACCAATAGCCGCGGGGCGGACGTAACTGAGTTTCGCCGCGGGAATACTGCTATACGCAAGTTCCAGCGGGTACCGGGCTACGTAGTTTAGGTGTGGAAGAGCGTGCTGAGAGCATCGAAGACACCTGGAGCCGGAGGTATCCGCCCGCCCAAAACCCGGTGGAGAGGTACCTGACTCTTGGTGGCACCTCATGCTTCAGGCTTGCGAGACGCTGCCCGCCGTGATCGCCCGCGGGCCTCACCGTGCTTCAGAAGGCTCAGCTGGCCTGCGGTTAACTCCCCGATGGACGATGGGGCTTCGTTCCAACATAGTACGTATGGAACATCTTCGTGGTCTCAGCGAAACGGCAACATTTGGCGTATACTAGTCTTCTTCGCGGAATTGTCGACCTCGCCGGCGATCCAGATCCAAACGCAACGGCCAGGCTCCCCGTACGCAAAGGTCAATGGGATTCCCGGATACCCCTTCCGAGTCAACCCTCAGCCCGATGACACGCAGCAAGGTCATCCGGGAATCGTTGCGTAAGGCCGGAACGCCACGTCGCACAATACGGAACCGACCACCTCCCACCCAGAACAAAAACACAGCCGCAATGATTTAGAGTCGTTCAGGGCCTCAACCTGCCCTCGGCACGAATACGAGACGTACGTAGCGAGAGCCTCATGACCCAATGACACGGAACCACCGGGAGGAACCAGAAAGCATCCTCCAGCGACCCCGAATGGCCGGGTTGCTGCTGCTGCTGTTGTTGCTGTTGTGATTGGTTATTTTTGTTGTTGTTACTGCTGCTTGTTGACATGTCACAGTACTGTGTACTACCAGAAGTATCTACATCCATCTCTGGCTGGAATCTGTCTCTAATTATCAGAGGGCTCCGTCAGAGATCGCTGACACATCTGATACGACCGTTGAACCCGCCTTGGCGGTCTTCGAGACTGCCCTGTGACCGTGACTGCCCCCTCACTGGTTTCTGAAGTGAAGCGCGCCCATCACCCGAGGCGCCCCTGCCCTTCCACTTCTCGGCCTCCTTCCCGGCATCGGCAAAAAACACACCGGGGAGGCAGATCTTTCTCCATTTTCAGCCCAGCACCGACGAATCCGTATCCCTGCCGTCCTCGCCGTTCCGACGGTCCCGCCCATCCCTTGCGTTCCAACCGCCGGTGCTCCTTGGGGGTAGGACTGAGAAAAGGAACAAAAAAAAAGACAATGGCAGAGCTGCGCTTAGCGATCGCGAACCTCTGACACGCTGAGACGGCGAGCCCCGTTTGAGCGCAACTCAAACCGATAAAGCTCAATGCTATATTGCACCCGCAGTTCGCTTCTCGTTCGCTTCAGTTCGTTCCGGGTCCCCCCCAAGATCTTCTTCCTCTGTAAAGTATTTCTGTTCTCCTCTCCCTCTCTTGTCACCAGTGGTTCCTCCACTTAATGCCCCATCCCAGAGTCCGCAGACAAGCTACATCCCCAGACGTGAGCCGCCTCCTTTTAATTTGGTACACTATGGACCTATAAACGGAACATCGCCATCAGCCTTGTGCGGTAGGTTGTCCCGTGCAAACGAGCAATATCGGGTTCAACCCTCGACGTCGCTGTCTGCTCCCTTCGCTCCTGTCCACTAACGCAGCCCTCTTCGGCAGTTCGGAACTGTCTCCAAGGACCAACCACACACATCATCATCCACCCGTCGTGTCGTGACTTGTGTGACATACATAGTTCGGCCGGGTCGCGCTCGGGTTGGAACCCACGTCAACCTTCAATTCGGGGCCCAGGTCCAGGCCCAAGCCCAAGCCCAACGCCCTCTATTTTTGCTTCAGGAATTCAGTCAGGCGGTGTCGGTCCTCCGGTCGGCTCGGAGGCTTCTATCTCCACAGCGGCTTCCTCGGCTTTCCGCTTATCACAATTGTTGGGCAGCGTCTTTCTTCTTCTTCCTCTTCCACGTGATTGCTGACGACCTCTCCCGCGCTGCACGAGCACGCGTCGTACGCACACTTCGGGCAACCTCATCACAACCGTTAGCCCCGGGCCACCCCTCGGGCGGCTTCCGTATGGCCAGTTCGGCCGAATCCCATGTCGCGAGGGAGGGTGCGTGGATGCGTGGTGTGCCCACTCGAGAGCTTGTGTGATCAGCACAAAAAAAACTCCGTTGTTTTGCTCGCAGTTGCAGGGGCTGAGGCAACCCCTCCCCCCTCTCGTCCCCTCAAGTTCGCCATCCCCAAAGTCTCACGACCTCTGCGGGCGAAGACAATAACCTCGCTCCACCTAGCCCCTCAAGCTGATGCCCGAGCCCTACATCGGCGAGCCTAGTCCTCGCCTCGGTATCGGCAGTGTCGTTCCAGGCTGGTCTTCGTTGTCGTATCGCGGCCAACGGAGAAAAAGCAACCAGCCACAGCCGCCCGGAACCCGGTTTCCTCCCAAGGCTTGTCTGTCCGGCGCACACCTCCGATGTCAAACTTCGAATTTCCCTTTGTCATTGTCCAAAGACGAACTCAGGACGACTCGAGAGAAGGGATGAGACAGCTTGTCCGGTCTTGCGACATAGCGTTTGCGGCTGCATTATCTGCATTGATCTCCGCCAAAATCTTGATGCTCCCCCTACTCGCGCACAACATCGGCCGATTCGACGAACTCCATGCCCATGAAAACATTGTTCGCGGGCCACCTATCCGCCCTCCCATTCGGCTGCCTCGGAACTCTCCTCACGGCTTGCTTGGTGATCGACCGTTGGCCAGTCTCAGATGCCAAACTCGTCTCCACGCCATCCACGCGACCGACAAACCCCATCGTCTGGTCTGTCACATGTCTCTCTTGGGACCGAGTAATAGAGGAAATTTTGTAGTTGACATAGCCTCGAAAAAGATGGCGGAATGGGCGAGGGCCACGCCATGTTTAGACCTGGGCAAGTGATGGCCACGATTGACTGACAACTCCTGCTGATAACCAGCACCACCGTGAAATGCTTGGAAAGGAAGGTCGTGAAAAAGAAAGGATTCGCCTGTCAATAAGTCTGTAATACTTGCAACTGAGACCGTCCCTTGCACTGCTGGCTCAGACGCATCTTGTGTCTGAGAAGTATGCTGATCCTGGATCCTTGCCTGGAAAACCTTCCCCAAGTGTGCCAGCTCCATAGACCTTGAGCCGCAAGACTTCCCTGCGCGAAGTCGGCACTTGCCTGTCATTCATGCGATCCCAACGGCTGTAAAGTTAATAGGTCTCGGATCTGCTTGGCTGGCATTGGGCATAATGCAGAGCCTTCCTTATGCCAAAACCGGAAGCAACCTTTGTTGACAGTTTCTCTCGCACACCACGAATTCTCTCACACTAAACTGTTCTGCATAGTTCTCTCTTGTCTTTTAGCCTTTTTTTCTGAGTAGTTCAGACACCGACAACGAGACTTTCTTCTCTCGCCACGATCGAGTCACGCGTCGAGGGAACGGACCTAGTGCAATGAAGTCATTGTCTCGCGATCTTGCAGTCAGCCTGCAACATTTCGAGGTCGGATGGGGGAGAAAAGTTCCAAGAATGACCGCGGGTTCGAGGCAGCCTCTCTGTAAGTGCAGGGGAGCACGGCTGGAATCAAGGAGTTCCGGCGGAGGAGGTTCGCCACGACACAACTTTCATCGCGAGGCCTTGGCCGACTAATAACGCTTTTGCCGACAAGAGCAGAGCACTTTAGCAAGACCTTTCTAGGATTTCGTCAACCTTTCTTCCCTCTGAGCCATTCGGTCTCAGTAAGCTTGCCGGACCGATGGAAACTTCATCCGACCCCGGAATTCGCGCGTCTACGCGAGCGACAGTATCGATTCGAACTTCGTATTTTCGGACGTCAAGGCTGGCGGGAGGAGGGGCATTGTGCGCAACGACCTGGCTCGGGAAGCAGCCGGTCACAAAGGAAGGCTTCCTTATGCCGCCGGGCCCGACTCGGAGACTTTCTCCCCGGCGCAAGATCAGCTGGTTGTCTAGGACGAGGATGGTCAAGTCCGAATTCTGGAAGGAAAAAAGGAAACGAACCTGGCATGCGAACCTGTTCATCTGAAGCTGTGCCGAAAACAGGAGAAAGCAACGAGACGTTGAGAAATACGGTGAACTTGGACATCGTCCGATATTGATGATACACATTTCGTCCCCAGTCACGGCCTCGAGCTAGCCGCTTTGCACACAGGGCAGGACTCGAAAGAGGTAAAAGCATCGAAGTGATCATTACTGCGTCGACGCCCCCTTCATAACAATGGCAACATGCTCGTTTGGTGTTTCCCGTGAACAAGTCGGCACACTTGGAACCACGATGCATGATCGAGATTCCACGTTCGCGTTCGTCTCAAGTATGCGTTCGGACTTGGGCTGGGGAATGTTCGAGAGAAGAAATGGGGTTCGATGTCTTCTACTAATCACAAGACCATCTCTTCATATCTTCTTCAAGTGCCCCAAGCGCGGCAGATACGGTACCGAGCGAGGGTTGCTCTTAGATTTCCTCCATATCTTCCAAGTCGTCCAGGATCGGCCAGTCGCCAACGTCCACCCGCTCAGGCCTCACGAAGACGCCATGCTTCAAAGTTGATTCCTCGCCCCAGTACCTGGTTTCGCCGATGCTGCCGTCGTTCTTCCCGACGGGTTCATCGAGCTGAATTCCGATCCAGGGTCCCAAGCCGCCGGGAATTTCCTTGACCTCGCCGACGTATTTGACGACGCCTCTACGGGAGTCGTCACCGCCCACTCGACACCGCTTGCCAACTGCGATGCCCCGCTGCTGGATCTCTTGCTCAAGAACTGCAACCTTGGCTTGCTCCAAGCTGGGTGCGTCGGGGTCGAAGCGTCCCAGCTTCTGAGCCTTCTTCCAGGCCAAGACGGAGTCGGTCTTTTTGGCGTACTCTTCCTCCGGCATGACGTACTTCTCAACACCCGAAGTGTCTGTGAAGTTCGGGCGAGCTCCTGCCGGTCGTGTGTCGACGACCTAAGGAACATCATGTCAGTCCGCGGATCTTATATCGAGGACGAGATGTTGGATATTCCACTGGTTATAACCCTGGGAAGCCTTTGCATAATAGAAAGACTTGACAGCAAATTTCACGCCCGCCAGACATGTTCCGAGCGTACAGTGTTGAATGCCAACTTCGAGGTTGGTGGCAACAACAGTGTTCCACGGCACAGACGCCAAAAAACGGCCACAAGCCAAGCGGGAGGCTGAATCCTGTGGATGAGAAACAGATGCTGACTTACATGCAGCTCAGCATATGGAGCCAACGGGAACGCGGTAAGCTGTGCGCTGTCCTCGTCAGGTGCTTCAATCGGAATGCTCGCCGAAGCCGTCTTGAGGCTGATCCTCTGGGATGACGGCGGGATGCCCGTGATGGGCTCGAGCTTGGACCTCAGCTGGCTGATGGACCATGATGGGGTGATACGGCGCTCTGACGAAGAGTTTTCCGATATAACTTGCAAGGGGACGTCGGCCATGGCGGGTGACTTGATCTGGCTTCTGGATTGGAAGTGAAGGGGAATTGTTCCCAGGATGTGCTGCAAGGAACGCGTGGGGAGGTGCAAGAGGAGGCTGTTGGGCTTCTGACTGGCGTTGTTGTCGTGCTAGCCTCGAGGGGACACTGAACGTGACGGCTCGTGGATGCTACCGGAAGGCGTGATGACGGCACGACAGGGTTCAGGAACCAGGCGTATTGGGTGTCGACCGGACAATATTTCGTTGGCTGTGGAGAGAATACTGCGCAGTAGGGCTGGATAGTCCCGTCGTATGCAAGTCAGATGCACGACCCAGTCGTTTATTGGGCTACTCTAAGGGAAACTCAACGCCTCGTTCGCCGCCTCTGCCACAGACTGTTCGAAGAGCCAGACGAGGAGGTAGGGTATGGCGGGCCCGTCTGGTGACGTTGGGTGCTGTAAGGTACCTATCAATGGAAGTGAAGCTCCAGTCGGGTCGGGCTTCAGGAGGCGAGAAGGTGTGGTTGAGTTGTCTGTCGTCTGGCTAAAATGGGTGACTTTGACGAAATTCGGTCGAGAACGTGGAGACGGTTCAAGCCTCACTTAGGTACCTACCCAGAAAGTGGGTAACGGAGGGGGGGTGGACATAACGTGGCATCCCACTGGCTGTGCATTGAAGCCCGCTCGGCAAGTGCCCCACTCGCCAGCTCAGGCTCTAGCCACAGTCTGAACACCTGGATGTACCTAAGTATCTCCCCAGGTAGCGTACCAATAAGCCCCCTTCCCCTCTTCCTACCTCCAGCTGGACGTGTCTAGGAACTTGCGAAATACGTAGCTCATGTACCATCGTAGTCTGTACCCGCACTTTCCGCCCCCATGGGAGCCTTCCATCGCACCTGCACTTGCAATTGCACTTGGAGGGATCGCCTCAGGAGACAAGCACGTTGATGACTTGTCAGTCCATCCACACTTCTACACTTCTCACCTCTCTCATTCTGACCCGATCTCTGCTTTTACACCGCCAGATGGCCAAGCCAAAGTGGTGGAATTCGCAAACAGCTCACGGTATCCCAAGGACACGCACGACACGCAAAACGGAGACCAGTCGTTGAGAGATATTCCTAACACCAGCCCGCCTCGTTCGGTTACCCGCCAATGGATCGGCCTGGCAGCGGCAGTTCGACCTGGATTGCTAGCTGGGCCGTCCTCGATACGGCGGGATCGAGACACGCGAAAATAAGAATCTGGCTCCGTGACACGGTCGTACAAAATCAGGTGCAGCCGTCCGAGGGCCGCTTCAGACAAGTTTAACCTTTGGCCGACGGGAACAATACCGTTGACCCTAATTGGCGTGCCCGTTTGCAGACTACAATCTACGGGAACCGTTTGGTCGGGAAGCACAACATGGCAACAGCGGCATCGATGCAGTCAAACGCCAGATTTCCCGCATGCAAAGCCCCGGATGGTCTGCTCTGGTCGGACCCGGCTTGTCTGACGGCCTAATCCCGGCCTACACTTACACGTACGCTATATGATGCAGTATCATCTAGCATGTCAACCACCCTCGCCCGACAAACGAAGGCTCGCGGGAGGAGCCAAGTCATAGTGCGTGGGTGGGTGGAATCGGGCAGAGGCATCCCACACCCAGTCGGATACAACAAAGACCTGTCTACCCCTCGCGATCCGTCTTTTATGTGTGTAGCCGGCCGGCAACGACAGCTTCCCACGACGACGGCGACGACAAGGGACACAATGCATATCCACCCATGATTTCATCCTCCAAAAGATGCACCACCATGGGGGCAGGGCCACCAGCACCAACTGGATCCAGCCAGTGGAAGGGCGGGACAGCACAAACGGATAAGATGAAACATCCATGATCAGGTTCGTTGCAGAATCATGATAACCCACACACACCTGTGAGCGCGCACGTACACCCCATCTTAGTGTAGGTGCTGGTTTGGCTCCCAGGGCGGGCATGGGACACTGGCTCGCCGCCAGGACACGGCAAGGAGCACGTTCGCCATCCGACTCGGGATGGATAAACCCTTTGACACGAAGCGCTTTCTTTTCGAGAACAATCCTTGCACCATTCCTCATCAAGACAACCCTTATTCATTGTGTCGTCGTCAGAAATCACTTTCTCACGTCCGAACTCCATGATAATCCAGGGCAATCTCTGTGGTATTATTTCCAATCGAACTATTGGAAAAGGGCCTAGGGAAGAAGGAAACAACATGCCGATAACGTCGGATTGCTGTTTAGGTACCGGCTGTCAGCTCTGGATAGCTCAGCCCCAGGCTGTACTCTGTGCTGAGGTCTTGAGAAGGAGGTTTGATGCGTCACGGGCAAACCACGTCCACCTCGCGCGCGCGCGTGCCAGATTTACCCTTGCCACCCGCTCCGCCAGTGGGTTGCCGCCATGCCTAAGGAAGATCTGGTTCTGCAATGTTGGCTGCCGTTCACCGCCACGTTGGGCTATATCTGTGTCACCGACAATTCGTTGTTCAGGTCGAGTACTAGAGCAAGGCGAATCCGATCTTTTGCGCCCATCCCGAGGCGGAAAGAAAACGCCAGGCATAGGGTGATGGGCAAAAGAGAAGCCGAAGAGACGTCGTTTCTCCGACACCAGCCCAATGGCAGCATCCCATCCGCAGCAGGGATACAAGGCGTGCACGTAGCAAAAGGGCAGCGATTCTGCTCCAGAGCTGCACGAGCGTCTCCCAACGCTCCGCGACCTGAGCAATGGCGATGTGCCATCCACCGCTCATGGCCTCTGGGCAGCATGCCCATCAGGCGGTTCGTTTTCGCAGATCCCTTCATGACGTCGGCACCAGTCATGGCGCGGGAGCAACTGGTGAGGCAGCTCCGGGACAGGGATTCGGCCAGGCGCATAGCCAGCGCAGCACATCTGGCGACCTATATCGCCCTGTATTAAGATGGTCGGAAGACCTGCCGACAACAAAGATGGAAATTCTCTCGCGCATTGTTACCCTTGCCCTTGTTCCCAGTTCCAGTCTATTGCCATACTACACAGTACCATTGCCAATGCTGGGAAGCATAGTGTCTCGCCTTGTTGATGGGATGAGAACCTCTAACACTGGGTTCCCCTGAGACGGCATGCTCTCTGCGCGAAGCCACGAATGCCAACAAACGAATTGGAAAAAAAAGGGAGTACCGGGGGGAAGAAGGCAAGGAGAGTTTCCCAATGAAAACATTCCTTTTGAACGTCAGCCCCGAAATGGGATGCAACCCCAGCCAAGCGGTGCCTGGCGGATTGGCAGGCGGTTGCTAATTACGTCGGACGCTGTTTGATAGGCTCTCGGGGTTTCTGGCACGACGACGTACATGGACTCTAGCTCACTTGACTTGACTTGCTTACCTGTCGTGTCGCATGCTCGACGGCGACGGTGTTAGGTATCCACATAATACTAATATGGCACATGCCTCACACAAGCAATGATGATGAGCAAGGTTCGTTCGCGAGGCCGGGCCGGATCAGTGTGGGACAAGAATGGTATTGTGAGGATTGAGATTTGACCAGATCTGGCCGGTTCGCAAGGAGCTCGGGTTTGGTTGCCCTGGAATCTGGAGAGGTGCAGACGAGAGACGAGACCAGACCAGAGCAGACCAGACGAGACGACAACACGTGCGGCGAGCCACTAGCAAAGTCGTGTCCTCAATTGCTTTGTTCGGATAACGACAGAGCAAGCATGCCGGGTCACTCTTCAGTCAAACTGTCGGCGATCTCCAATCTTGCCCCCGCGCTCGATTGTAGCACTACTAGGTATGTAAGTGGTACTACTAACTAGTGTTGGAGCCCCGGTCCTTGAATGATGTGCACCCGGGAGCGAAGGCTTGCTGGCGGCAGAGAGCTGATGGGCTGGCCCCCAGGCCTCTCTACAACAGCCGCAAGTATGTCATCTACCGAGAGAGGCAGACAGGGTCCTCGGACGCATCATTTCCAACAACATGCTATCACTACTGCCGCGTGTGTCACGATGGTTTGGAGAGGGAGGGCAAGATGCTCTCTTCACCCGAGTCAAGGTCGTGTAAGTCAATGCCTGGACGAAGCAGCGGTGAGCTGTCTTAGTCATGTTCACGACGGCCTCGAAGCGACCTGCACTGGAGGCGAGTAGTCAAGACTGGCGTACTTTGTAGAAGGGGATGACCCGGGGGATGCAAGCAGGACCGGAATCGTGTTGCATTGAATTTTTGCGACCCGCGGGCGGCTGTCCGAAGCCTTCCGTAGTACTTGCTTCCTTCTCATCGTGCTGTCCAGACGGCTGGGTACCAGCCGTCGTCAGCTCTATCGTCTCCCGTGCTACCTAGGTACTTTGGCTAAACACCGGCCGTGGAACTGAATGGCACGGCAAGCTACCTACCTGCATAGTACCTACCTACAGAGCCATTTTGGGGGCGGCATCCTTCGATGTGCGTCGTGAGAGCGGCAACCGGAAGGAGGGTTTGCTACGTGACAGTAGCATCCCTTGGGCCTTTGCTTGAGCTGCGCACCTCGTGCTAGATGCCGGGTCCCGCATAGTGCCGGGTCCGTCTCTCGTCCCAAAAGAAAGACTACATCCATGGATTTAGGTACCCTGCCAACGTCACCTTACTAGGTACATAGATATACATGCCTTACGTACCTGCGTACCAGACCAGTGTAGATGGTACACTGTAAGTAAGGTAAGTCCGTCACCTGGGTACAGAGTAGGTGACTGGGGAACCAGCCTGAGTGGGTGGAAGGCTGCAAGAAAATGTCCTAGCGTAACTGCCTTGCCGCCAGGCCATTGCAACCTAGCAGTGGAACATGCGCCTGGAGACGTCCGCAGCTTGTGTGGAAAGAAAAAAAAACACGGAATAGTTGCGTGGAAGGAGCACTGCATCCCCGCCGGCGTCGTGGCACAACCTATGCGCCTGCCTGTCTGTCTGCGATGTGGCGGACAAGCTGGTCAGGCGGTACGTACCGAACCCCAACCGCCTTAACACCGCCTCAGCACATTCGTTTGGAAGGCGCTCTATAGGTATTCGGGGGAAGGGACCTACCTTGGTAGGGTGGAGGGGGGCAACTTACAACCTACCAGATATCGAAGAAGAAAAGAGAGACAAAGAGGAGGTCGATTTCTGACCTTACACCGCATTGTCGGGACGCCTTACTGGGCAATTTTGCGCCCCCAAGAAGATTTTTCACCATCCCTATCCCAGCTTTGAGAGCCCGTCGTCTCGTTTGATGCAGCTCCAACAATACCTACGTATGTACACTACGTATATGGAGTATATGATGCTAGTATCTACTGGTACCCCGCGATGTCGGCCTTCGCCAACGAGCCCGTCAAATGTACTCGACTCGGTGCCTGCCTGCCGGCCTATACGTTTTCGATTCCGAATGGGCCATAACCGTATCTTCGGTTCTTCTGCTGCTTCTGCTGGCTCGACTCAGCCGCTCCCCTACGTACCGCCCCGTCGTTATGTCAGGCACCGACACTGTGGTGGTGGCTGCTGCGGTTCGAGACCCTGGGAGACAACAGACAAGGTCAGCAAACGACCCAAGGCACTTGTGGCTTGATGGCGGGCGAACGACGACAGCAACGACGTCGTGGCCGCCTTGTGGGCATGGACAAGGTGGGAATTTGGGGGCCGACGATCGCGGATGGTGGTGGTGCGGCAGAGGAGAGACAGGCTACAGCAAGCTCCAAAGGCTGCTTGGAGTCCTTGGACAGGACGCTAGCCAGCACAGCAGCGAGCAAGCATGTCCCACGCTTGCATGGCGATCATGGTTCATGGCAACTTGATGCAGCCAGGCCACTGCTCAAGTTCACGCCGCCACGGGAAAACGTTACCGCCCCGGTCCTGGGAGTGGGAGACTTTGCCGGGCGGACGCTGCACGCTGCGCTGCATATCTGACCGCCAGTTCATCATCAGACCAAGGACCAAGCCGAGTGCCTACAAATCTCACATCGCAGACCGAACCAGAGCAAAATACTATGTGCAGCCCAGCCTACTATTATGCTACAGGGCCAGGGGAGGGAATCGGCAAGCAGCCCCCGAAAGACAGGTCTTGCCTCGGTGAGGGTTGTTCCCAGCTCGCGGCCGTAGCGAATTCACGACCATCCAAGGCCCTGCGGCCCTTTCTCGTCCCCTTCCGCTTCCCTTGGTTTAGGCATGGCATGGGATGGGGGGCCTCCAAAATTGGAGGAGGCATGAAGGGCCTCGACCAAATGTTTCTCAACGCACCCTAGCCCCAGCCAGCCGCCAACCACCTCCTGCGGGATGGTCAATCACCGTCGACGACTCGCTCGGCAGTGGCGCATTGTCAACGTGGTTTGTTGGCTGCCCGGCCTTGTCGAGACAAGCCTCATCTTACTTGCCTAGTACACCCGTTTTGCGTACCGCACAGACGTCGGGCTCGTCGCGCATGTTCTTCGTTTTGGTTCTCCCGCTGCCGCTGCCGCGGCCGCTGCCGTCACCAACTACAGAGCACATGGAGTGCTGCGAGTGTGCTGGACTTCAGGTTGCCCTGTCTTGTCTGCCCACTCTACCCAGGCTCAGCCCAGCCCAGCCCAGCCCAGTCCATGAGACCCAACCGAGTTGCCATCGTCGACCCTTCAATGGCATCAGCCATCATACACTAGCCCGCGGAAGAGAAGCCGCCCAAGACAGCAGGATAGACATGCAGCCCGATTGCTTGATCGAGCATGTCCCCGTCCAGCCCGTTAAGATCGGCGGCGAACAGCATAAGCAGAGTAGCGCAACACATTTGGGATTGATCGGGTTTCAGCAACCTGCCAGAACACGCACAGGCGCAGGTATCATCCGTACAGGCTCGGGCTCGGGCACAGGCTTGGCCTCGGACAATGAATGGTAACGGCGGAGACATGCAACTCCCAATGCAGAGAGAGAGAGCAACGCAGCCACGACGTTGCAGAGCAGCGCCAGAATTACAATCAGCAAGCAAGACAGGGCAGGGCAGGGCAGGGAGGACAGGACAAACCGAAGACATGGCAGAGTAGAGCAGCAGAGCAGCGGCTGGTTTCTTTACCTGCTTCTACGGTCCCTTGGGCGCGTCCGTCCGTCCGGCCTCAAGCATCGGAACCCTCGCTGGCGCCCACCCTCGGCCGGTGCGACTTCCTGACCCCATCCCTCTTCCTGGTCGCCGCTCCCGCCGGTGTTGCAGTCTCCGCCTCGAGGCGTTTCTTAGCTTCTCGTCTGTTGCCGTTCGACTATGCGCGCCCTCATACTTTCGTTATTTGACTTCGATGAGCGCGTGCCGGATTCAGGACAACGGCCAACCACGGGACCGCGAGTACGAAGCTACCCGCTGGCTCCGAAATCATGGGAACCGGTTCAGTTCAGTTCAGTTCTGCGAGGCCTTTCCCCGCCAGGTGCCAGGATGAACGACAGCCGTCGCGAGAAGGATCCCATCCACAGTTCGCAACCCACCCGCGCCCTAGCTCGTGGCCACTCAAGTCTTCACTGCATCAGCAACCGCAGGTTTCAAACGTGGGCTCCACAGCACCCATATGCGGTTTCGTGACAACAGCTTGCTGCCCACCACTCTCCGTCTCTTCCCTCCTATTGTGTAGTGGAAAGACAAGTCTCCCCACGCTGCACCCGCGCTTGTCTTGCCCTAAATACACACGCACGCGCACACACACAGATACACACGCACATGCGCCGCTCTCAGCCCGGTCCTGTCGGGACCCTAGCGATGATGGATGGATGGGCCTTGCACACTTGGCGACCTTTTTCTGGGATTTTTTTTTTTCCCCCTTTCTCTCCCTCACGTTGACAAGATTTCCACCGGCCCTCAACTCGGATCTGGGACCCTGTCATGTACCGTCCTGCGAGGGAGCTGTGACCAGGTCGAGTCATCATACACGGACACGAAGAAACCCTTACTAGGCAAAAATCCCATCGTCTGCGGTTCTCGGGTTCCGTCTTTCGGAGGAGCTGTCATCCAGCTTGCCCCGTCGATCCATTTGGCTTGGACATCGCATTAAACGCGCTGCGCCAAGCTGGCCACATATTGTGGGCTGTCTGTTCAACTCCAAGAACTCTGCATGAATCCGTGGCTATATCATCAGGGCCTAACTCAATGGTCTCTTTTTGGAGCTCAGCACCCGAAATTGTGCTTCTGGTCCTCCTCTTCCCCTACGTCTCCCTCCTCTCGGTCTTCGTGTTCAGGACCCTCTGCTGGACAGGACCTGTAGTCCAGGGTGTCGACATACGGGAGAACAGCAGCACCAGCCCCAGGCCAGACGCTAGACAGGGCAGCCGGGCCGGGGGGGGTGTGTTGAAAAGAAAGCATGGCAACCACCTGGTGTCTGTGTGTGGTGCGGGAAGGGGGGGCGTGTGTCTTCCAAACATGTGCTCAACTGGCCCATCCATGTAGGTTCCCAAACTATGCCTGAGTGAGGTTGTCCTCACTGAGCCTTCATCGGCCACCTCCACCGCATCGCATTCTTCAATGAGGGCAGGGCAAAAGACGGGCTGGCCCAGGCAAGACAAGGAACGGGCGGTACCAGCGAGATCCCATCATCTACCACTCCCAACTCCCTCCCTATATGCGAGGTTGACATATACACTACCTACGCTCTGCCCTATTGATAGGTACACTGCCTCTACCGGCGTCCTCTGCACATTGTTGCTTGCTTGCTTGCCCGCTTGCTTGGTTGCCTGCTGCTGCTGCCGCTGCTGTTCCCGTTGCTGCTCACGCTGGTAGCTGGCTCCTCTTGCAAAAGCTAACTAACCTATGCCCTTGCTAAACACATAGCACACACTCCTCTCACACACCTCTCTCTCTCTCTTTCCCACGCACACACACATCCACACACACACTCGCACGCACTACACCTACCATCCGTACCTACCCTACCCAAACCTCCCTCTCGTCGTCTCTTTTCTTCTCCACAACCGCGGTAGCTCTTACTGTTGCTTGCTTGCTTGCTTGCTAGCCTGCTCGCTGCCGCTGCCGCTGGGCTCAACTACTTCTCCGTCCCCCTCTCTATCTTTCTCTCTCTCTCCCCGACCTAAGTTCTTATTCTGACCGCACCCCCTTCACACGC
Source organism: Colletotrichum plurivorum (assembly GCA_014235945.1). Taxonomy (NCBI): domain Eukaryota; kingdom Fungi; phylum Ascomycota; class Sordariomycetes; order Glomerellales; family Glomerellaceae; genus Colletotrichum; species Colletotrichum plurivorum. The sequence continues at coordinate 94,661 of WIGO01000085.1, forward strand.
CCCTCCCTTGCTCCCCTCAAGTATCCTCTCGTTTCTTCTTCGATGACTTTCCTCTCGTCAGTTTAAGTCTCTCTGGCCCTGGCTGTCACTTTGTTAATCAGACCCCGGTATCCGTCCCCCACCTCCTCCACCTACCTCTTCAACTCATCACCGTCCCTCCAACTACGACCGCCTTGGTCCATTTTAATTCTTTTCTCTTCCATTCACAATCTGCAGCACCAGCACCGCAGGTTCCCGACGTAGACCGGCCTGTACCTTGTTTCGTTGGCCTCTACCGACTTTCCGTAGGAAAACGATGACTCTGGCAAAGCTTCGCTTTCTGATGAAGACTTCTAGCAGCCTAGTTTGACTGACGTATACTCCCGCCGCCGCCCTCCTTTCCTGCCCGCCCGCCCGCCCGCCTGCCTGCCTCATCACAGGGCAAGCTCGTTTCCCCGATCATTGGTCACTGGCCTCTTGGACTGGCCCAATCATGTTAATGACTTGCTTCAAAAACACCAACACCGCCGCCTTGATCTGAGCTCAGGTCCTTTCCCCCCTTTCAGATCTCTCCCCTCCTTCCCTTCCTGTCAAGATACACCGGACGTCTTCCAACATCACGCCGCCGAGACAGTCCATTGTCTCCATACGACCGACTTACGAGGATTCCGTTGCTCCTCACGACTGCAGCAGCGAGTTATCGTCATTAACACTCGCTCCTTGACAATCTCTAGGTCTAGTTCCCAGCCTGTACCGTCATCGTCTCCAGCGAGTCGACCTTGCCGAGAGCGTTGCCTGCGCAGTGAGGAGCGTTCCAGACGAGCTTCGAGTATCCGATCCGAATCCGACCCTGGGTCCGGAACAACTGACCGACCTTGGCCCCTCCAGCTCCATTTAAAAAAACACTGCCCGCCTTCCGGGTGGCGTCACGCAAGTCGGAAAGCTGGCGCGCGTCTATCGCGCCCATGACACAAGACCGTATCCCACATATCTAGGCGGCAAAACCGTCACCGTGGATATCGCGTCACTCCTGAAGGCCCCCGACTCAGATGAGTCCTCCGCTGCTCCTCCACAGCACACTCGATCTTCATCAGTACCGTCCGCAACCGCAACCGCAACCACGGCGGCCACGGCGCCTCTCAGCGGGCTACATCCGTATGTCCCGCCACCCGTGCCAACGGGCCTGGCTGCGAGCGGCAAACGCGCCATGCCGCCGCACGTCGCCGAGTCTCCGGCCAAGAAGCAGAGCAAGTGGTCGCCAGAGGAGGATGCGCTAATCATCGAGCTTCGGGGGAGCGGGATGAAGTGGGAGGACATCTCGAAACGCCTGCCGGGACGTAGTGCCATCAGTTGCCGACTCCACTACCAGAATTACCTCGAGAGACGGAGCGAGTGGGACGAGGAGCGCAAGAACAAGCTCGCGCGGCTGTACGAGAGGTATGACCTGGACACGCGGCGGTACCGGAGGAGAGGCCGCATCCTCCCTCGCCGGCACGTGGAAGCATGAAGAGCTAACGCCGATTCAGATTCAAACCGGAAATGTGGGCAAAGGTCGCGGAAGAGATGGCGGTCCCTTGGCGCGCTGCAGAAGCCATGCACTGGCAGCTAGGCGAGGCGGACATGGCCCGTCGTGCCGGTGTCGTCCCGTTCTCCCTGACAGCAGTGAACGTCGACCAGCCAGGAGCCGGCCACCGACACTCGCCTTCGCGTGGCCACATGCACTCGCAGTCGCAGGGCAGCCTACCGCGAGACCTTGGCGGACCTTCCCCACGATACGGCCGCCCACCTCCCGGAATATCCCCGATCCCCGGCGGGCGAGTCATCGCAGCCCGCCGGGAAAGCATCCCTGGCAGACCGCCGCTTGGTTCGGACCCGAACGAAGGAGTGCAGCTGGCAGGAATTGGACCCGGCGGTCCTGGACCTGGACCCGGTCCCGGACCCGGTCCCGGTTTGGCCCCGATCCAAGGCCTTCCGCCCGGTCGAGGTGCAGGGATGCTTCCGGGGGTGGCTGAGCTTACCACCGGCGTGAGCCCGTACAGCACTCCGGCGTACGCGATGGGCGGCATGCCGACTGCAAGCCCGGTGCCCAGCGCGCGGGCGAGTCCGGGACCGCTACTCCCCGCCCTTCACTACCCGCCACCACACGAGCCGGCCGGTTCGAAGCGACGAGCAAGCCCAGGCACGGAAATGGGCTCACGCGAGACGAGCCGACGGCGGCACTTGGATCCCCGGCAGGAGGAGATGGAAAGACGACGCGTAGCATGACTGTGGGGCAGGCAAACGTGGCGTGGCGAACTTGGAGTTGGGAACAAAATCCTTTGGTGTTCTGGAGATTCTCCCGGAATTCTTCGCTGTTTCATGATAGCATGGGGAGACATCTCGAGGCTTGTCTTTGTTTTTTTATGTGTGTGCGGGGGGCGGGCACGACAAACGGGGGAGGGGGTCACCAGCATGTTGCATCGGGATCGGAGCAAAAATCTTGTCTCATTTTCTTTTTTTGGACTTCTCCCCATACACCACCACTACGCATCATCGCTACGACGCGTGCGCGGGCCTGGCTATGCAGCAACGAACCAGTCTTCCGGTCACGGGAGTTTGTCAGTTTCATCCCCGCCGCGCAGCCCGGACGAATTACCCTCTTACCTTGAGAGACGGGTTTTACGTACCTACGTATGCGAGTGCCTGTCTGTCTGTGTGAAGTTCTTTTCCCTCTTCTCCTCTTCTTCATGTCATTTTATTCTCCTGGTTTTATTTTCCTTTGGCTCTCGAAAAACATTTCTCAGCCGGCGGCGCGGTGTGTGCAAGAGAAAAACAAAACATTATGCCGTTGGGTTTCCACGGTACCCGGCAGGTGGGAGGGAAACAGGAGAGAGAGAGAGAGAGAGAGAGAGAGAGAGAGAGATTCTGCGAAGAAACGGGGGATGGGGAAAGGGGTTTTGGGGCCTGTGGGAGAACTGGGGACTTTTGGTTGGCTCGGTCGGGAGAGCACTGGTGGCTCGAGTGTGTGTGTCGGGGCATGAACTTCGTCTGTATGTATTGTCAACCCTTTTTTTGGTGGTGGTGGCGAGTGTTGTGCTGAGGAACGAAAGATACGGCACTTGATGAAGAGATGGGATACGGTCATGATAGAATTGCAGGTCCGCTAGATCACACTGGTTTTTTTTCCCTTGGCCTATTCGCTTCTATGTCAAGCCATCCTCTATTGCCTGCCGTCCCCATTGCGGTCTCCCTCAAGAGTCTCGACAAAAGATCGCCCACCAGTTGTCCCTCTCGTAGCCGCTCTCGAGGACCCTGCCCCCGACGGCGACGACGTCCTCCTCGAGCTCCCCCTCGCGGTACAGATGGTAGTACCGCTGGAACGTGGTGTCCTGGGGCTTCTCCTGCTCCTCGGTCTTGGTTCCCTTGGTGACCCACGACACGAGCTGGTCCTGCTCCGCGCCGGCGTCCCACCCGCGTCGGCTGCCGCCCTGCTCGAGGGCCCAGACCATTACGAGTGCGCGGCCCTCACGAGGCCGGACGGCGGCTAGCAGGGCGGCGACGGCGGCCTGGCGGCGCGAGCGGGTGGACATGTGGTGGATGACGGCGATGGAGATGGCAAAATCAAAGGCGGACTCGCGGTACGGCAGGGCGAGGGAGTCGGCGACCAGGACCTGGTTCTTTGGGGCCGGGGGCGTTGCTGGTGCTTCCGCCGCGGCACCTACAACAGCATCAGAAGCAGCATCGCCCGTTTTCTTGCCCTTGCCCTTCCCCTTGCCTTTGCCCTTGGGAGGAGGGCCGTCGGGGTTGAAGTGCGGCGGCTGGTAGTTCCTGGCCAGCGAGACGAGGTTGGCACTCCGGTCCGAGGCGACGATGAAGAGGGACGGATTGACGCCGATGTACTTGCCGTTGCCGCAGCCGGCGTCGAGGCCGACGGAGCCCGGGGGCAGCGAAAGCAGGAAGGACGAGACGAGCGGCCAGGGCTTGTAGCGGGTGGAGGAGAAGTGCGGGGCGATGGCCTCGTAGACGGAGTGAACGTGGGTGGCCTCGTAGGACTCCGCGTCGCCCTCTGAGGCTTGTTGGGGGGCCGGGGGCTGTTGTTGAGCTGCCGGCGTTGGATGTGATGCTGGTTGGGTGGCGTCAACCGCGAGGCCCGAAGCGGAAGGGGCCTCCGGCGAACGGTGATCGGCGGCGGGCACGGCCGGGGCGGCGGCGCCGGGTTGGGGGCCGGGTGGCACGCTCATGGGTGATGCTACCGCCGTGGGCTGAGACAGGGTGCTCTGATTGGGGTTCGCGCAGCTACACCGCATGCAAAGGCGCTGTTTTCTGTTCGGGGGAGGAAATGAGGCGTGTTTCTGCCGCTGCTGCTGCCCTTGTCTTCTGTGTTGCGTTCGTGTTGTCCCTCGGAGCGACGGTCGAGGCGAGGTGCAATCTCAGCCGGGGCCCTGGTCTGCAGTCCCGTTAAGGTTGGCACGCGTTAATATAGCGCCCGTTGCTGCTGCCCTCGACGGGTACGTGCGTCTCTCTGTGTTTGCCAAAGTACAGCAGTAGTTGGTCGGTACCACTTACGCTAGGTACGGAGAACCTTCTGTGCAAAGAAGCAAGGGTTTTCTCTCCCTTCCCCGGTTCTTCCCCTTTTCTTTCTTGCGCGCCCTCAACCCCCTTTGCAGAAAAAGCGAGCGAGAGTGGACGAGGTTCGTGCGCTGCAGGTCTTAGGGGCGGCTGGCGTGGGCTCGGCCGGTGCTGGGTGTGGTTGCAGAAGGGCAGGAAAAAATGAGCCGCGTTGACGAAAAATGACGGATGGGGTGAGAATGAGAGGGGGCAATTGTCTGAGCGTGCGCCTGCTGCGTGGCGCCCCGCCGGTTTGTGCTGAGGCTCACATCACAGGCGGCAGTAGCCCACACCGCAGGGCAGTCGCCAGCGAGAATCGGGTCGCATTGGAGCGGCAGGTGTTGGGTGTAACGAGGGCCCAGTTCAACCTGGACAGGGGCGGGGTACGGTACGGTGCGGCACGGTACGCCGTGCCTAGCGGTGGCCTCGACCGGGGGAAGCATTCCGGGACTAGGGGGGGATCCTGGCCCGGCTCGGTGTACTCCGAGTCGAGTTCGTGCACCTGTCGAAACCCCCGGCAGCAGACGACGATCGTCGTTCGAACGACGCGACGCTCCAAAACACCAGTTATCCTGGATGCATTGACGACCGGGGAATGGGAGACCACTGAGGTTCGAACCACGGATCATGTTTGCTCTCTTGTTCCACCCGAGCATGGACAAGAAAGAGGCAACACCACAGCGGCAATAACGACAGAGACACGGAGAGACAGACAGACATCATTGCGTTCCCGGCCGGAACACAAACGAGATTTGGAATTCCGAGGAGCCGGTACGAACGGATGGAGATCATCTGGGTGATTGCTTGCGTGATTGTCGCCAGGGGTCCGGAGCCTTGCGATGCTCCATCTGACGAGCTTGACTGTCCCTCCTATTTCGACCGCATTCCGAAAGGCCCTCGGTGGGACGAAGACACGAGATAGAGTAGGCGACCGGGGGAGGGCAGCTTGGGTGACGTCGGATACAACGAATTGGCTATGTTTGCTCGATCGGTGAACCGCGGGTCTCTGCATCCTTGAGTTTATTACCTTTCCCGATAGATACAGAGTGATACTGCAACAAACCTATCACTTTAACCGGCCACCCCCCCCGGCCGCTTGTGTCGATGTCAGATTCAGGTGAACCACTGTCAGCCCCGAGTCCTTGGGACCTAATTAATCTCCGATCGCACACCAACACAATACAAGGGTGGCCGGGGAGGTAGGGGGCCAAAAAAGGGTGAGACAGCGAGAGAGAGACATGGGCCACGCGAAATTTGCGCTGCGCTGTGCCGCCGGTCGTGCAGATTCGGTTTGCTTCATCGGGCTTTGCTTGCCTGTGATGCGGTGCGGTGCGGTGCGGTGCGGACTCGCAAACAATCGCATGCTTCGTGCGTGCATACGTTCCCTCCGTTCTCGCGGCCGGTCCGAGTAGAAAGTAGGGGAGGGGTGACGCTGCGGTTGGTTCTTGGCAAAGTCAGCTTCCTCCCCTCCATCGACCACGTGCGTCAATTGCTCAATGCCGTGCGGGAGGAGGTGATGACTGTGTTGGGACCCAAGCAATGAACGGGGTCGAGAATACAAAGTGGTGTGGTGGTGTTCGTCGTCCCGCTTCGAGGTCGAGGGCTCGTCAGGGTTCTTCGGAAGGGAGGGCAGGCAGGCAGGGGAAGGAATGGAATGTACCTGCAGGGAGGGGTGTGAGTAGCAGCAAACCGCCCGACGAACGGTCACTCCTTCCTCTGCGGAGTATTACAAGTTCTTGCCATCGCCAGAATAAGTACGTACTTCTTAACAGATGAGAAATGACTTAAGGAAGGTGCGTTCGACCCGGGATCGCTTATTTCATTATGCTATCGGCCCGGTTGCCTCCGTCCGCACCGTTCCGAAGTCACGGCTCGCGGCGGCGCTTCGGCGGTCCCGGATCCTCGGAGGCGGGCTCCATCTCCGCATTCCTACGTCCGTGTACTCGGTACTTATATCTCTAAGTTGCACACACGCAGCACACTAGTTCCACATGACTTTCTTTCTACATCATTTCTACGACAACCGCACCTCAAGCATTGCCAAGGTTCAGCGGGCTCTTGGGGTCGAACTCGTGGGTGGTGATGAGCTCGGGGTACTCGATGCCGCCCTGCTTGATGGCGCTGTCCATCGTCTCCATGATGACGAGACTCTCCGACAGCGGCAGCGTGGAGCTCTCGAGCTTGCCGTCGCGCAGGCAGCGCGCGCACTCGTCCGCCTCCCAGAACATGCCGTGGCCCCAGTTGTTGCGGCCGGGGTCCGTGGGGATCGGGCAGTCGACCGTCTCGATGGTGCCGTCCTTCTTAACGACCTTGTACGACAGCGGGCGGAACGCCGGGTGAGCGACCTGGATCTCGCCCTCCGAGCCCTGGATGCGGATGCCGGGCGCCGCCTTGCCCTGTCCGTCGGGGTCGGTGCTCACGCGCAGCGACGTCGTCGCGATGCCGGTGGCCTGGTGCTTGGGGAAGTTGAGGATCATGCTGGTGGACTCGTCGGCGCCGGTGACGGGGTACTTCTGCACCGCGGCCAGCACCTGGGGAGCCTCCTTCTCGGCCTCGGGCTGCAGGTTGTAGAGCGTCTGGAAGATCCAGGTCAGCGAGTAGATGCCCAAGTCCAGCAGGGCGCCGCCGGCCAGCTCAGGGTTGACCATGCGGTGGGAGTCGGCGAAGGACAGCTTGGTGGGGTCTTCGGTGTTGTTGTTGAACGACAGGTCGGCGGTAGCACGGTAGACGCGGCCGATGGCGCCGGAGGTGATGAGCTCGCGGACCTTGATGCTGAGGGGGAAGTAGCGGGTCCAGACGGCCTCCATGAAAAAGAGGTTCTTGGCGCGGGCCGTCTCGATGAGACGACGGGTCTGCTCGGCAGTGACTGTCAGGGCCTTCTCGCACAGGACGTTCTTGCCGGCATCGAGGGCCAGCATGGCGTTCTGGAAGTGGTGGCTGTGTGGTGTGGCGACGTAGATGATGTCGACGTTGGGGTCGCGGACGAGCTCCGCGTAGGAGCCATAGCATACGGCGTCCGAGGGGCCGTCAATCTTGGTGATGAAGTCGCGCGCCTTCTGCGCGTCGCGGGACGAGGAGACGGCGACAATCTTGTGGGCGACATCGGTAACCTCGCGGGCGGCAGGGTTGGTCAGGAGATCCTTGCAGAAGGCTGAGAAAGGTCAGTCGTCGCGGAACGGAAGAGAAGTTCTGGCTGGTAACTTACTCTCGGCGATCCAACCGGTGGCCATGATGCCCCATTTGACAGTGTGCGGCGCCATTGTGAAATCTGTGTTGATGTGATGATGAGACTATAGCTCAGATGGGTCGAAGATACTATGAGCTCGGGAATAGATCAATGGCCCTCTATTATAAAACGTATCGAGAGGAGCTGCAAAGGCGAAGAAGTTATACAACCTAGACGGGGTGCGTTTCCTCGGGAGTCTTGTCCTTTTCTATCCCGCGCGACTACGCGCGCCGTGCCCCTCGGAGGGAGCTACTGCGGGGTTTTTGACCACAATTGGAAACAAGGGTGGGATATGCCCGTACAATTATAGTACATAATACAGAGTGGACGTGGAAACTTGCGACGACCAGTTGGCGGGATTCCCGCCCGAGTTCCGCTCCCACACGGACACCGGCTAAATTGCGCCCTGCTCGGCGCCCTAGCAAAGAATATGGGTGATGCAGTCCCCCACCTTCTCCGAGCTTCGGTAGAGTACTGACCCAACTCTTGCAGTTACTATTCTGGGGCAGTCCCGGCTTTAGAGACTGTAGAGTGATGGACCTAGCCCAAGGTGATTCGACCGGCTGCCTGTCCACGAATACAGTGTAGTTACTACCGGTGTTATGGCGGGGTCGTCGTTAGAGTCAGTGCTACAGCGTGCCTACCTGAATACCTACCCCGCGGCGGGGTCCATCTTATCAACGATAAGACGTCATGGCACTTTACAAAGCGGAGTTGGGCGGAGTGGGAAGGCAACACCGGGGAGTATCGGCCTTGTTGAAGGCATTCGTAACTCGAACCCGGTGCATCGTGAAGTCCATTCCTAGCATTTCTGCTCGTGGAGGCGGTGTGTATGTGGACTCAACTGTGTGCGTCTGCGCTGCTTCAGTCCGAGCGCTTGTCTCTGGACCAGGTAGGTATTCTCAAACGAGCCCCTCACCACCTTATCCTGACATCACCAACGAGTAATTCATCCAATCTACCTACATGACAACCTCAGTAAACCAGAGTAACAATTCTTCATTTCCAACCTCGACATTGTAAACGCAAAACCCGAGGCCGAATACTTCAAACATCACAGCAACCCGCGCACCACCGGCCATGGCTTCAAACACCATAGCCCCCATCCCCCGCCTAATCTACGGCACGGCCTGGAAAAAGGCGCAGACGGCGCCCCTCGTCGTCTCCGCACTCTCCGCCGGCTTCCGGGGCCTCGACACCGCCGCGTCCCATCACTACTACGAAGAGGGCGTCGGCGCCGGCCTCCGCACCTGGCTCGCCCAGAACCCGGCATCCCTGCCCCGCTCCTCGCTCTACATCCAGACCAAGTTCTCCCCCGCCCCGTCCTCGCTCCCGATCCCGGAGCAGGTGCACAGCTCCATCGCCTCCTCGTTCAAGCACCTCTCCGTGCCCCGCAACCTCTTCAGCGACGCTTCTCCGGCCGCGGAAGCATCCTCCGGGGACTCCTCAGTGCCTTCTGACCAGGATCCGGACTTCTACCTGGACTGCGTCCTCCTCCACGCCCCGTACCCCGCGTACGAGGACACCCTCCTCGCCTGGCGCGCCCTGGAGTCCTACGTGCCCCACCGCATCCGCACCATCGGCATCTCCAACGTCGACCTGGACGAGCTGCGAGCCCTCTGCGACGACGCCGCCGTCAAGCCCGTCGTCGTCCAGAACCGCCTGAACCCGAAGGAGGCCTACAACACCCCGGTCCGGGTCTTCTGCCGCGAGCGCGGGATCAACTTCCAGTCCTTCTGGACGCTTACTGCTAACCCTGGCCTGGTCAAGAGCGATATCGTGGGAAAAGTTGCCGCGGCTGTGGGCGTGAGCAACGAAGTCGCCATGTACGGACTTGTTCTAGGATTAGGAGGGGTCAGCGTCTTGGATGGTACCACAAACGAGTCCCGCATGAAGGGTGACCTTGAAGGTGTGGAGAAGGTGGCAGCTTGGGCTGCCGGTGAAGGGTCTACGGTTTGGCAGGAGAGCCTCGGGGCATTCAAGTCAGTCCTGGAAGACAGGGAGACAATATGAGTAGTACAAAGCAGCCACGCATCGATACCCAGTAATAATGTATTCCAGTTGGAGTTCAATCTCCTTATGATCAGCAAAGAAACGCCCAAGAATGCATTCTGCCGTGGGTATCCTGTGTCACACAGCAAGGATTTGGGGCTTCAATACAGCCCAATGCAAATGACACCATGCCCTCTATAGTGCTGCTCCTGCTGACCGATAGTCCAGGAGGCGCCCCTGGATAGAAGACTCGCAGTGGTATCTCAAAACCCAACGAAGGAAAAAGTCTAGCCCTAGATGACCACCATGTCATCTGTATCCTGCCCAACCATCATTAGAGTAGCCGTTGCTCGTTCATTGTCATCAATCATCGTCGTTGTTATCTTGGTCGTCAATGAGTATCACGACCGTCACAGTCGCTGCGTATGCCTCGCGAATGGCGCAAGCCATGCTATATATGGTTAGTTTCCCTTGCTGCTTGCTTTTTTGATGTTGCAAACCTACCATGTTTTGCGAATATCAGCAACCACGGCACTAAGCCCCCAATGTGAACACCAAGCTCTTGCAAGGACCTCATTGTCCTTCACACCAAATGCTTCAATAACCAAGACTTGCTCATCGTCGACCTGTTCCTGGCTTGACGCTGTGTGAGGCCCTGCATTAGAGCTGGTTCTGGAACTGCGTGCGCTTTGAGACTGCCCGTACAGTCCTCCCCAGTCCTTTATGCTCATTATCTCGTCTGCTCGCACAGGCAGATAAATGTAATCAAAGAAGAGCGGATGAGGGCCTTCGGAACAAGGCCACGCCGAGATGAACGACACGTCGTAGGTCAGACGCATGGGCCAAGATACCCCGTCAATAGCAAACTGGATCGTGGCATCGTACGCCCTGGGCGCTGGTGGAGGCTCTTGAAATCGGTCGGGGAGGGCCTTGAGGCTAAGAAGCTCAATTCGGACCGTGTCGACAATATCATCGGCGTCTGGTGCCACCAGCTTGTACTCCTTGACAGGGAAAACTTCTGCCGGCGGGCCTAGCGGATCAGACCGCTCGCTCATTGACTGGACATCTTCGGGTGTCATGCATTGGCGAGGACGGCGGGATCGCACTCTCGCAATCTGAGATCGACCGAGGTCTGCTGTTGGACGCGCCGGCCCGACCCAGCCGGCCAGGGATCGGCAGGTCGGAGCAAGGACTTTGCCGACAATGGAAGATGCAGTCCAATAGGTGTAGCTGTTCCTGTACTGGAACCCGCAATGAGGATGGAGGTGGTTGAGGAGGGCGAGCGAGTCAGTGGCTTTATCGGGATCAACATCAATGAGCGTGTTCATGATTAGAAAGGGGAACGTGGGCTAGCAGAGGGTCAGCTGAAGCGTGGGAAAAGCCTGGGTCGAAGAACATACACCTGGGAGCACAAGTCCACTAAAAAAAGCCAAGGCATCAGAGCTGATGACATCGAGTGAGGCTTCGATATCTCGTTGCTTCATGTTGTCCAGAGTCTGGCCCAGGTTCGGCCACTTCATCATCTGCGCAAAGCGGCGCAACATCTTGATCTGCCGCTTTTTCAACCTGAAGCGTAAGTTAACTGGTGTGTGTTAGCTTTCGTCAAAGGGAAGAAGAAAAGATGACTGACTCTGATCGATGGTTTTTCCGTAGCCTTCGACCCTAACATGCTCTCGCCATCGCCTTGCCAACGCAAGGTCCCATTGGATGGTAGGTGGTAGCTGCGGGACCAGCTTGTCTTTGGCCCAGTCGCCATGTAGTCTCGAGTTGATGCGTAGATCGAGTTCCATGCTGAGGACAAGTTGGTGGCAGAACTTGATGTACTGCGCCTGGCTTGAGTGACTCGGGTCGAAGATGAAGCGAGTAACGACTTGGTTTCTGGGGTTCGTGAAGTCGATCCAATCCGGCCGTGAAAGCACCATGATCAGATCAGTAATCTGCTTGTCGAGTGTTTTGTGCGGGTTGAGTAGCTTATCGGGGTCGCGGAGGAAGCGGCGATACAAGCTCTTGTACATCATCTCCTCGTCATCGTCTTCCAGCCCCGACTCTAGCTCCTTCAGTCGCCTGAAAATGTGGCTCAGGTCAACTTCCCGGGGTGCTACACCCGAATCCCGCAACGCAATCGTCGGCGGGAGTATACTGGACATAGCAGCCCATTGGTTCAGGGTGATGGTGCCGGGGCGTTGGCCATGGAAGAAGGTAAAGCTGGGCTGTTCGAGTGTCTCCCAGGGATAGTCGGCCGGCCCGCTGCCCTGAATGCGCAGGGTCATGAGCTGTGTCATTGAATCGTGTAGGTTCACGACATCGGACTCCTCGGTCTTGTTTCCGGCCGAGGTGGTGTACAAGGCGTAGTAGTGATCCGATGCGTGAGGCACAGGGCGCTTGTGGCCTTTGTGAGTTGGTACACCCCGCGACACGAGCTCCATGGCGTGGCCGAGAGTAAGCTCCTCCTGACTTGACATGCCCGAAGGAGGCCATTCGGTGAGTGGTCCCTGATCATAAAATTGGCCGTTTGGGTGTGCGCGGCCCTTACCCTTGGCCCGGGCCGGATCAGGCCTCCTTGGCCTTCGCCGAGATTGGTTTGGGGAAGAGTGGCCATTCGGGGACTCGACAGTCCTGGTGCCGCCGGACATGTCGGGCAGAGACCGGCGCCTCCGGGGGATAACATCTCCATCGCTTGCTCTGCGCGACTCTGGCTTTTCCTGCAAAGGAATCAGCACGAAAATATTATAGAGTGAGGCGTGCGATGAAGACGATCGCCAAGGGATACTCACCAGCCTCCCTTTCTTTGCGAGGCTCCTGTTCCTAAATAAGCTACCCCAGAAACTTTTCTTTTCGGGTCGACCTTCTCGATCCCTCCCTTCCTTGACTTCGGCCATATCTCATTAATAATTGAGAGGGGAACTGGAAAGCAGGTCAGGCGTTCGATGTCGAAACGGCGACGCCGAAGGGGAAAGAAGGCAGGTTGAGTGACGCGCGGAAGCTTGGGCGACGGCGGGAGCTGGTGAGTTCGCCAGTCGCGTGGCTGCGCAACATGCGTGTCACGGGGAATGCGCCTGTCGCAGACAGACAGGGCCGCCCGGCATCAGCCCAGATTCCTTCGGTACAGGCGTAATCGGTGGTCGATAGTGATGCTTGGTGTCACGACGGCGACAAACGCATTGTTTTGGGGTCAAGCGACGGGTGGTATTCTCGGGGACAATGAAGCTCAAGCTGGCGGCGTGGCGGTCGTCGGAGGGATGAGGGGACAAGCGGAAGTCTGTGTACGAACGTCTGTGAGGTATCCGAAAATTAAAGATGCATCTCAAGGTCAGTAAGGACCAGGAAGTGAGTAAGACAAGCAACCAATGCAACGCGGGTATAAGCGCAGCCGTAATAATGGTAACCGTTGGCCCACGGTGGCCAGCGAAGCGGTCCGTACGCCCTCCAGCGCAAACACAGTTTGGGTCAGAGCTGGTCGTGTGCGGTGGCACCCCTCTTCAATTGAAGTCGACGGGGAAGAGGAGGTGCTTTGCTGGTACTGGTGCTGGTGCTGGTGGTTCACGTGTCGCAGAGGCATGAGATGACGGAGTGAGTCCGGGCGACGGCGGCAGCGGGTCCTTGTGTTTTTGGGTTTGAACGAGGCAGGAGGACCCCAAAGAGGAAGGGGACGTGGGATTGGCTTGGTGGACCTGGGCCCAGACGGAACCTCACAGCAGGGCGGCGAAGGTGGGACACTGGACGTCTACGCCTGCAAATTCTCACAGCAGGGCTGCAGTTACAGTTGCACTTGCAGTAGCTGTTGCAGAGCAGTTGCAGTGAATGGAGGAAGCCGCGTTGTCGGTGGTTCCTGTCATTTTTAGGTAGGTACTTCGAGTACAAACGCTACCTACCTAAGTACCTACCTTGCCGTACCTTTCGGATGCTCCTGCTCCTGCTCCTAGTGGTGGTGCTGGTGCATGCGTGGTGAAGCAGGGAAGGCGCGACTTAGTACTTGCTTTCGTTTGGGGAGGTAAGGCAGTGTCTCCCGTGCCTCGATTGCTCGCCTGCTCTGCTGCGGAAATGTCAAGTACGTCTGTCGTGATAGGCCATTGGGCCGCGGCGCCCGAACCTGATGCAATGGGTGAGCCTGCTTCAGTTTGACCTCGAGGAAGGAACAACCCAGTCCTGCGCACCGGCTGCGAGAAATCCAAACCTGCCACGTCGGATGTCATCTCCACGCTATCTGACTCGCGTTACGCCAACTGGAAGACGAGCCTGCCGCCCAAGCTTCTTCGTCCCTCCCTCGGTGCCTCACTTTTTCTTTTTCTGCCCTCCAACGCTGGACGACAGTCAAGAACCCTAACCCTGGCACTTCTTACATTACCGCCAACAACAAACTGCCCCTTCTCCACCATTCACCACTCTTTGGCCAGCACGACTACCAGAGCCCCAGCTTTCTGTGACCCTCGTCCATGCACGTCAACAATCGAACCCACCGTCCGATGCCACTGTGGGAGTTCGACGGTTGGCAACCGACTCCTTGATCGAGATCGAGCGCTCGAAATGCTCGTCGCCCGTCCGTCCAATCAGCCTGCTCGCCTGTTCGGAGCCCGTTCAAGAGAGCCCGACCTTCTCGACCCCTCGGGATACCCACCATGGACGAAACGACCGGGCATCCTCAACCTCAATTTCGTAGTTCTCGCCATCGACCTCCAAGCTCACTCGGGGCCCCCCAATGGCCACTGGTTCCACGGCTCTTCCAGAAACCAACGCCCGACACTTCCGGCATCCGCCCCGTCCGTATGGCCAAGGCCGGCCTGTGCACCCTGTCGCCGAACATCAAGGCCTGATTGTACGTCATTGACTATCACAATCTCCCTCCTCCTGGCCGGTCTTCTCCAAAATTACCCCGCGGCTGTTACACGCGTTCCTTTGGACAACTGCTAGCAACCAGCGATGTGACTTCGCGGCGTTGTCGCGTTGGCCTTCTGCGGATCAGTGTCCTGACCGGTTCTTTGATCTGATGGATCTTCCTGGTGCAACTCTGGATCTGGCGTTTCGACCTGTCAGCCAGGTGGTGTGATAACCGGGTTCAGGGTCCTTGGCTTTCCAACAGCTGCCATTCCGAATCCATATCACAGACCTCGTATAGACCTCATTCGAGTCCCACGCCATATGACGGCTGTCTTAACACCGTAGCGTGCATAGTCGGTTCCTTTCATGTCCCCAATATAGTAAGTCATCGAGATGAACGCCAGCTTGCGAGATCATAGACACACGGAACGCGCACCGGAGGATTGGAAGAGCCCTGGGTGGTAAGCCGGGCGAATTTCACCAAGGCCGGCTATCAAAAGCAGACATCAGCGCAACTCTCTGTGCGCATTGGACCCTTTACCGGGGATGACTAGCACATGTTCGGCGATGAAGGTTAAGCAACGGGCGGGCTCTTGGACCCTGAACTCAACTTTTGTTACCATAATAGCACGCCTTGCATGTGCTGCGTCTGTTCCCCCAACTCACGAAGTTCTCCCGGCGTCTGTTCCCCCTCCGCGGTTTCGCCAGCTCGTCCGGAGTCTGTTCCGCTTCCGGGTCCACAATGCGATGGCGAGTCGGCCGAGTCCATGCCGCGCAAGCACCGCACAACACATTCATGCCCTGAAGTGGGCATCGCAGCACCGTGTAGTCCTGCTAATTTCCACGAATGCCCTGGGTCTTCAGTCTCATCGTGAGTGTGCCGAAATTTGTATTAGCAAGCGGGAGACTCGCAATTGGACAGGCTGCGGTGCCTTACGTGTGAGTTTATACCTAGCGAACCTAGTTTCCAGGAGTGAGGTAGTAAGAATGTGGCAAAGCTGAAGAGGCTGTGTCCGGCGAGGCCCAGCTTTCATCGATAGTAATCATTGAAATGTATGTATGGCTGTGTCTTCTTCGCCACACGTGTGCTCTGATATGTCGGCTTGGAAGCCCGTCCCATCGAATTTTGTTAGACCAACAAACTCTCAAAGCTCTGTACCAAGCCTATAGCGGACTAGGAGAGGGCCGTGATAGTAGACACCAAGCAGTTGCAAACTTCAAGTACATCTTCTCTGACTGTCTCCGTCTTTACTATCTCTGTCGCTCTCTCCGTCTCTGTCCCCGTCTTACTCGGGTTTATTGCAAGGGCATCTATATCTCTGGGAAGCGAAGAGAAACCGGAGGGTTTTCTCCGCTGTGTTACAGAACATTACCCACTCGGTCAACCTGCGCTGTTGGCGAGTCTTTCAGACCAACACAACTAGTTGTGCCCACCCGGCAATTCTCCCAATAACACGTTCTCTCTCGAAACCGAGTAAGCTGCCTACCTCTGATGCCAAACTCTGCAGACATACCATAGTCAACAAACCCTCTAGTGTACGTTGTCACTTGTGTAACTCAAGTGGACCGACCCGCTTTGGAACGAATGCCCCCATCGCGACTTCCGCTTCCAGGCCCACTGCCAGACCCTCCCTCCCTCTCTCCTTCCTCCCCACGTACCATTGTAATCGACTTGATGCTCTCCCTGCATCAATCCGGCATAGTGTAGGGGTTAACATACTCCGCTTTCAAATGGTTCGTTCCATCTGAAGCACCGGAGAGCCCCGAGTTCGAATCTCGGTGTCGGAAATCTTTTTGGCTGTGGCTGTAGGATCGTAGCACAGGGAAGGAAGACTGTACTTGCTTGCACTGCACCACCTTCCTTCTTCCGTCGACATTTTTGCCCAGCAAATCAAAATTCTTTCAGCATCGACATGCCGCTGGTATCACCAAGTTATCGACAAATAGGCAAAGGACATGCACGCATTGCTTCGTAGATGTATAGACGTGGTATAATTCTGTACAATTCATGATGTATTCCAACAGCAAAACTCATTCCAAAACGTAAAAAGCTTGCTTCCGATAAACAGGCCGGCAATGTCTGTAGGGTATCATGAAAGAAAACCCTTTTGTCCGATTCCATAAGAAACCACCCCAACCTCCCATTTGCACCGTTCGCGCCCTGCTATACAACCTCGCAGTTGACCGATTTTCATAGTGCCTTCTTCAGAACTCCCCTTCATGATGATGCTTTTTTTGCAGTTCAAGCCTGGACGGGCTTCACGCGGCTGAAGATCTCGCCGGCGGTGCGCTTAACGATACCACCGGTGACGGGCAGGCCGGTGCACTGCTCCAGGTACAAATCGATCTCGCGGGCAGCCTGTCTACCTTCGTTGATACCCCTGGAGATGTTGTTAGCAAGTGATTCAGATTGGTTGCAAGTAGCGAGATAACTTACCAGACAATAAGAGATTGACCGCGGCGGCAGTCACCGGCAGCGAAGACACCGGGGATGTTGGTGCTGTACTTGCCGGGGGGCGTCTTGACGTTCTTGCGAGCGTCCTTCTCGATGTCGTCGCCGAGGATGCGGGCCTCGGGGCCGAGGAAACCCATGGAGAGGAGGACGAGGTCGGCGGGGAAGAACTGCTGGGAGCCGTCGATCTTCTTCATGTCCCAGCCGCCGGAAGCGGAGCGGGTCCACTCCACGCGGATGGTGTTGATGCCCTTCACCTTGCCGCTGCCGTCGTCGACGAACTCCTCGGACATGATGCAGTACTCGCGGGGGTCCTTGCCCATGTGCTGCTTGACCTCGGTGTGGCCGTAGTCCACGCGGTAGATGCGGGGCCACTGGGGCCAAGGGTTGTCGCGGGCGCGCTCCGGCGGGGGCTGGGGCAGCAGCTCGAAGTTGATGACGGACTTGGCGCCGTGGCGGACGGAAGTACCGATACAGTCGTTACCGGTGTCACCACCACCAATGACGATGACGTCCTTGCCCTTGGCGGAGATGTACGATCCGTCGGCGAGCTCGGAGTCGAGGAGGGACTTGGTGTTCTTGTGCAGGAACTCCATGGCGAAGTGGATGCCCTCGAGCTGGCGGCCCTTGATGGGGAGGTCACGGGCGACGGTGGCACCGGTGGCGATGACGACGGCGTCGTTCTCGGCCTTGAGGTCCATGAGCTGGATGTCCTCGCCAACGGCAACGCCGCACTTGAAGTTGATGCCCTCGGCGGCCATGAAGTCGGTACGGCGCTTGACGATGCGCTTGTCGAGCTTCATGTTGGGGATACCGTACATGAGAAGACCACCGGGACGGTCGGCACGCTCGTAGACGGTGACGGTGTGGCCGGCACGGTTGAGCTGGTCGGCGGCAGCCAGACCAGCGGGACCGGAGCCAATGATGGCGACCTTCTTGCCAGTGCGGACCTCAGGAGGCTGAGGGATCATCCAACCCTGCTCGAAACCGCGGTCAATGATGGCGCACTCGATCGACTTGATGCCGACGGGGTCCTCGTTGATGCCGAGAACGCAAGCACCCTCGCAAGGAGCAGGGCAGACACGACCAGTGAACTCGGGGAAGTTGTTGGTCATGAGCAGACGGTTGAGAGCATCGCGCCATTGGTTCTGGAACACCAATTCATTCCATTTGGGGATGATGTTGGAGATGGGGCAACCCGTCTCGGACTGGCAGAAGGGAACACCGCAGTCCATGCAGCGAGCAGACTGGTACTTGAGCTCGTCCTCGTCGAGACGGGAAGAGAGCTCGGCCCAGTCCTTGGTACGGGTCTTGGGGTTCCTGTACTTCTCAGCGCGGCGCTGGTACTTCATGAAGCCCTTGGTCTTGTCCAGGACGAGAGCGCGCTTCTTCTCGGCGGCGTTGTCGCCGATGGTCTCCTCAATATCCTGGAGCTTGGCGGCCTTCTCCTCCTTCTTGGCGGGGACGCCAGAGACGATGGGAAGGTTGTACTCGGCGCGCTTGGCCTCGGCAGCCTTAGCAGCCTCCTCAGCAAGGACGCGCTTGTAGTCGACGGGCATGACCTTGACGAAGCGGGGCAGAGCGCGGTTGAAGTCGACGAGGATGCGAGCAGCAAGCTCGGAGCCGGTGTAGTGGTGGTGATCCTCAATGAGGCCGCGCAGGTACGCAACCTCAGTGGGGTCCTCGACAGCCTCGGCGTCGACCATCTCCGTGTTGAGCTTGGACAGGAAGTCCTTGTGGATGTCCAGGACGTAGGCGATACCTCCAGACATACCGGCAGCGAAGTTGCGGCCGGTGCTGCCCAGAATGACGACGCGACCGCCGGTCATGTACTCGCAACCGTGGTCACCGACACCCTCAACAACGGCAGTGGCACCCGAGTTACGGACGGCGAAACGCTCGGCAGCAACACCGCGGAAGAAGCAAGTACCGCGAGTGGCACCGTACAAGCAGACGTTGCCAACGATGATGTTCTCCTCAGCCTTGAAGACGGCAGAGCGGGGAGGGTAGACGATCAGGCGACCGCCGGACAGACCCTTGCCAACATAGTCGTTGGCATCGCCCTCGAGCTCCAGGGTAACACCAGGGGCCAGGAAAGCACCGAAGGACTGACCAGCGGAACCCTTAATGTTAACGTGGACGGTATCCAGAGGCAAACCGTCCTCGCCGTAGCGCTTGGAGATGTGGTACGAAAGGGAGGTACCCATAGCGCGGTCGGTGTTGACAATGTCACACTCGATTCTGGAGGGCAGACCCTTGTCGAGAGTCAACTCGGCCTCAGAGATCAGCTTGTTGTCCAGGCGGACGTAAAGCTTGTGGTCCTGCTTGCGCACGTTGAAGGTGGCAACGCCCGGGCGAAGCTTGTGGGCGGGGGTCAGGAGGAGGGAGAGGTCGATGTTGGCAGTCTTGTTCGTACGGAGATCGTCCCGGACCTTGAGAACCTCGGCGTGGCCAACCATCTCGTTGATGGTACGGAAACCGAGCCTTGCCATGATTGCACGAAGCTCGTTGGCCACGTAGTAGAAGAAGTTGATGACATGCTCAGGAGTACCGGTAAACTTCTTGCGCAACTCAGGATCCTGCGTCGCGATACCAACAGGGCATGAATTCAGGTGGCACTTGCGCATGAAGATGCATCCCATGGCGATCAGAGGAGTTGTGGCGAAGCCCCATTCCTCTGCTCCAAGCAGACAGGCCATCGCGACATCGCGACCGGTGCGGAGTTGACCGTCGGTCTGGACCACAACACGGCCACGCAAATCGTTGAGCACCAGCGTCTGGTGGGTCTCGGCAAGACCAAGCTCCCAAGGGAGACCGGCGTACTTGATACCAGTCCAGCGGGAGGCACCAGTACCACCATCGTGTCCGGAAATCAAAATGTGGTCGGCCTTGGCCTTGGCGACACCAGAAGCGACGATACCGACACCAACCTCGGAAACGAGCTTGACGGAGACGCGAGAGCGAGGGCTGGAACACTTCAGGTCGTAGATCAACTGCTTCAAGTCCTCAATGGAGTAAATGTCGTGGTGAGGAGGAGGCGAAATGAGACCGACACCGGGGGTGGAGTGACGGGTGCGGGCGATAGACTTGGACACCTTGTGGCCGGGAAGCTCACCACCCTCACCAGGCTTGGCTCCCTGGGCCATCTTGATCTGAAGCTCGTCCGAGTCCGCGAGGTAGGCGGAAGTGACACCGAAACGGCCAGAGGCAACCTGCTTGATGGCAGATCGCATGGTGTCACCGTTGGCCATGCGCTGGGAACGCTCGGGGTCTTCACCACCCTCGCCAGTGTTGGACTTTCCGCCCAGCCTGTTCATGGCGACGGCCAGAGTCGAGTGAGACTCCATGGAGATGGAACCGTAAGACATGGCACCCGTGCAGAAGCGACGGACGATCTCTGTCCAGGGCTCGACCTGCTCGATGGGGACGGGAGTGCAGTCCTCGAACTTGAAGTCGAGCATGCCACGAAGGGTACAGGCCTTGATCTGCTCGTACTGAGACTTGGAGTACGCCTCGTAGGACTTGTCGTTCTTGGTGCGCACAGCGTCCTGGATGTTGGCAATGCAGGTGGGGTCGTTCATGTGCGCCTCACCGCCGTCACGCCAGTGGTACTCGCCGGACTCGGGCAGGCCCTTGACACCGACGGTGTAGCGGGAGGGGAAACCACGCTCGTGGAAACGGAAGCTGTCCTCGGCGATCAGCTCGAAGGTGGAGCCCTGGATGCGAGAAGCGGTGCCCTTGAAGCAGCGCTCGATGATGCTCTCGTCAAGACCAAGAGCCTCAAAGATCTGGGCGCCCTTATAGGAGGCGAGGGTGGAAATACCCATCTTGCTCATGACCTTGAGGATACCACCATCGCAAGAGTGCTTGTAGTTGTGAATGAGGGCCTCGTCAGTGAGCTTCTTCTTGATGAGCTTCTCGCGGTTCAGCTTGAGAATGCACTCCATGGCCAGGTACGGGTTGATGGCATCAGCGCCGTAACCAAGCAGGACACACATGTGGTGAACCTCGCGAGCCTCGGCGGTCTCGACGACAATAGCCGCCAGAGAACGCCACTTGTTGCTGACCAAGTGGTGGTGGACCATACCAGACGCGAGCAGGGCGGAGACGGGGACGCGGTCCTTGGAGGTAGCACGGTCGGACAGGACGATGATGCGGTCCTTGTTCTCGATGGCAGCGGTGGTCTCGTTGCAGATGTAGTCCAGGTGGCGGAGGTAGCCCTCGGTGCCCTCGCTCTTCGGGAAGGTCAGGTCGATGACCTTAACAGTCCACTCGGGGTGGATGCTCGACATGCTCTTGATGGAGTTGAACTCGGGGATCGAGAGGATAGGGCTGGGGAGCAGCAGACGGCCACACTGGGAGCTGTCCATCTCCAGCAGGTTGCCCTGGGGACCAACGTAGCACTCCAGGGACATGACGATCGACTCACGGATAGGGTCGATGGGGGGGTTGGTGACCTGGGCGAAAAGCTGGCGGAAGTACTCGTACAGCAGGCGAGGCGCCTGGGACAAGCAAGCCAGAGGAGCATCGTTACCCATGGAACCCAAAGCCTCCTTCTCGTCGGAAGCCATAGGAGCCAGGAGCAAGCTGACCTGCTCGTGGGTGTAACCAAAGGCGAGCAGCAGAGGGTCCTCCTGCAGACGAGCAGCGTCGGGCTTGGCGGCGACGTCGACGCTCTGGCTGACGGTCTCGAGAACCTTGGGCAGGGTGATGAGCTCCTGATCAAGCCAAGCGCGGAAGTCCTGGCGGCTGGAAACAGCCTCCTTCAGCTCCTTGTCATCAATGATGCGACCAGCCAGGGTGTCGACGAGCAGCATGCGACCGGGCTGCAGACGACCCTTCTGGATGACCTTCTCGGGCTCGACGGGGATGGTGCCGACCTCGGACGCGCAGATGATGCGGTCGTCGTCCATGACGTAGAAACGGCACGGGCGGAGACCGTTACGGTCAAGGTTGGCACCGCAGTAACGACCGTCAGCGAAGGTGAAGAGCGCAGGACCGTCCCAGGGCTCCATCTGGCAAGCAGCCCACTCGTAGAACGCCGCCTTCTTGGGGTCCATGTGGGTGTTTCCCTGCCAGGCCTCGGGGACCATAAGCATGACCGCCTCGGGAAGCGAGAGAACACCGTTGATGGTGAGCAGCTCGAGAACGTTGTCGAAAGCAGCGGAATCAGAGCCACCGTCCTCGACGACGGGGTAAAGCATCTCGAGCTCATCCTTGAAGATATCGGACTGCATGACACCCTCACGGGCTCTCATCCAGTTCTTGTTACCACGGAGGGTGTTGATCTCACCGTTGTGAGCAGCCCATCTGAGAGGCTGGGCACGGTCCCAGGAAGGGAAGGTGTTGGTGGAGAATCTGGAGTGGACGAGGGCGAAGTGAGCCTCGTAGTCGGCATTGACCAGATCGTAGTAGTACTGGTAGACCTGGACGGGGGCCAGCTGTCCCTTGTAGACAATGTTCTTGTTGGAGAGGGAGCAGAGGTAGAACCAGTTGTGGAGACCGATGGTGTGGGTGGCGCGCTTTCTCAGGACATACAGCTGTCTTTCGAAGAGTCTGTCATCAAACTGCTCGGGGTCGGTGTTCTCGGGGGCGTTGCCCTCGCCGTAGGCAGAGGTCAAGACGACGAAAGGCTGCATGATGATGGGCTCACGAGACTTGGCGGCAGGACCAAGCAGTGTCGAGTCAACGGGAGGCCTTCGCCATCCCAAGACACGCAGGCCTAACGATTCGGCAATATCTTCCAACTGCCTCTTGGACTCCTGCAGAGTCTCCTCGTCTGGCTTAAAGAACAGGTTTCCCGTAGCATATTGTCCCAGAGGGGGCAGCACAATGCCCTCCTCCTTTTCAAAGTTCTTGACGAAGAACCTGTGAGGGATCGAAGTCATGACGCCAGCGCCATCACCGTCTCGTGCATCAGAGCCCACAGCACCTCTGTGGGTCATGTTGCAAAGCAGGTTGCGCGCTGCGAGGGAAGGTGGTTAGCCAGGTAAGCAAACTGGAAGAAGGCGGGATCATTCTCTCACCATCGCTAACAATCTTGTGGCTGGGCTTGCCCTTGATGTGGCTACAACACGTCAGTTTGTCAAGATCACCTTCTAGCCAGGTCACGGCAGGACCTACCAAGCAAAGCCGACACCGCATGCATCCTTCTCCAAGCTCGGATCGTACAATCCTCTGCAATCCAGGTTAGCACCAGACAAGCACTGGTCGCACAAGCGGAGAGGACCACACGTACTGCTTCACCGGCAGAGCACCCGCCCATGAGGAGTTGTTCTCCGTCTGGTACTCATAGGGAGTGTATTGCTCTTTTTCAGATTCAAAATGGGTTTGTCGGTCGTCGAAGTCCTCAGGCAGGCCCATGCTAGGCGAGGATTCGACCTGTTTGCGAATGGAAAGGCTGGTATAGGTCGGCTAGGGAACGACTATTCCAGTCGGCAGCAGGCGATCGGCAGGAGCAGTTGCGCTCGTACGGATCTATGGCAAGGGTGAACGAGTCAGTAATGCGAAGAATAGCGAAACACGCTTTCGCCCAGGTGTAGTAAGTCGGGAGTGAGGGACGGCGACGGCGACGGAGAGAGAGACAGGGACAAATGGCCAGTCGAAGTCGAGTCCAGAGGATGAAGAAGAGAGCAGAATGGTGGCGAGAAGAAGAGTAGGCGGAAGAAAGATTTGAGTGAAGGCGGGGTGAAAACCGTCAATTAAGCTCGGAGGTGACCCAGAGGCGCACGGAGGACCACAGCTGACAGACAGCTTTTTCCTGGGCAGGCAGAAACTTTGTTCTCGAACCGGTGAAAAAACGACCTCCGAAATGCGGTCGATAAGTGAATGGCCTTCGGGTTGGTGTTTGTAGGCCCCTCTTTGGTCGATACCGACGTAAGGCCAAGACATTTGGACGAGGGCACCGGAGCAGCAAGCAGAGCAGCACATGCCAGGAATGACGGCAGCGGACAGCAAGCAGTGACAGACACAGCCGGACAAGGGTGGAGTGGAGGAGGGGCAGGCTGGCAAGCCACGACCGACCGTACAGCCGCAATGGATGGGCAAAAAGCTCCATGCACCAGCTAACTGGCAGGCCGGCCGACTGCAGACAGCAGAGACAATTGGGATGATTGCAGAATGCAGATTTGCGGTGCCGACCGAAGCCCACCAGCAGGCTAGCCAATGACCGTGGCCAATGGCAAACGAGCTAATGGCGAGAATAGAGGGAAAAAAAGGGTGCGGCTAAGTGGGTGACACCAAAAGCCAGTCGTCTATCAGAGACAGACAAGAGACAAGCACACCCCCCATTCTCTGCCATGTTGCTGCCGCCATGCCATGCTAGCCGTGTGCTAGTGTGGTGTAGGCCGCCACCGGCCGACTGCCCCTCCAAGAGCTCTTTTTTTTTTTTTTTGTGACCCTGGTGTTGTTTTGGCTTCGGCTGATAGGCGACTGCAAGCTCCATTCCCGCAGTGACCTTACATCACCGCCACAGGGATTGCGACCAGGGGTCGACTGTCTGGACCTGGGGGGTGTGGGGTCGACTGCGGTGCTAGGCGTGTAGGAGTAGACGCTGGCGCAGGAAATGGGTGGCAGCGGCCAAAAACGATACGGGTTCCAATCCAGATGGCTGGATTGTTGCCGTTTTGATGCCTGGCAGATGCTGCTGTTGCTGCTGCTTGCGCGGGATGGAGGTGCCCTTTTCGAATCGCCGTTTTCGTCTCGGCGGCAAGCTGGCTGTCTGGAGAATTCTGCTGTCTCGGTCTCTCGTCCTGTCCGGGTGTGTCCGTGGGTGTTTTGGCGGCTCTCGCTCTCTCCTCTTCTCTCTTCCGCCGTCTCTGTTCTGGCCTCGGCTTCTGTCTCTGTTCTCTGTTCTCTGTGCGGGCGTCCTCTGCTGGTCTGGTTCGGACGGTGGGATTCGCTCGTGGGCAGGGGCAACGTGGGAGTGGATGATAGAGTCTCGGGCATCAAGCGTGGGCTTGAGCTCGGCGTCTCTGTGAGTGAGCAGAAACAACTTACCGGCACTTTGGGTATATGAATGGACCAACTGGTCGGGATGGCTGCGCAATGGAATCGAGAGGGTTTCTTTTACTACCGTCGAAGCACCGCGCGAGAAGAGTGGGAGGGCGGAAGAAAGAGGGAAAGGAAGAAAGGTGGGAGGAGGGAGAGGAGCAACCTTTTATGATGAAGGGGCCGGTCCTAGTCCAAGATGGAGCGTGTGCGTGGGAGTGTGAGAGGACGGGTGAGGATGAGTGGTGTAGAGGACGGAGTCCACGTCTTGTCCTGAGTCGGCGCTGGCAACGCTGGGTCCGAACCGGGGGGTTTGCAGTTTGGATGGATGGATGGAGGGGAACGGAGTGGAAAAGCATACGCCGGCGGCCACCCGACAACCATACGAAGCCAATGTAATTTGGATGAATAGGACAGAACGGGTGGACACCGAGATTCTGGGGCCTGAAGCCTGTACGCTAGAGACCGAAAGACGGACGTCGACCACGGCAAAAACACCTTTTTCGGGATATTGGGCTCGACAGGCGGCTGTTATGCGCAGAATACGGATACAATAGACGCCCTACCACGCTACCTAACAGTAGTATCTGTACTATGTAGTGTAGTGTAGAGAAAGCGACCCACTGTTGGACCCCTCCAGCTCCCTCCAGTAATTTGCGAGGTGCAGAAGAGACGAGACGTTCAGTACCTACCTACCTAGACGCACCTCTAGGTACGCTCGTGCAGCGGTTTGCTCTCTGCTGAAGGAGAGGGGCCGAAACGCTGCGGAAAGTACTTTGCTGTTCGCACCACACTGAAGGAGGAAGTAGTAGTGGGTGGGGGTTTGCAGCCGTGTAGTAGTGGTGTGGTGGGATGGAAAGGGTACGTACCGGCTTCAGATGCTCCAAAACCGACTTGAGATGGGACGGAATGGGGGACATGCTGCGGCAGGGCGGGCCACGTTCGGGAGGTACGTACCAGAGAGGCAAGGCTCCGTGGACGGCGCTTGATGTCTGTGCGCGGTGCTGTCGCTGCAATTGCTGCACTGCGCTATGCTGCCCTGCGACTGCCACTCGGGCGAGTCGGTCTTTCTTTGCGCTCCCGTCGCTTGCGTCCCATACTGCCGCGTCTCCTCCAGGTGGCAATTGGCCGAGAAATAAAATAAAAGACGTGTGGGGTTATCATTTTGTAACCAATCAGGATACCGCTCTATCCAACACAGTCATCTCCCATTGGACCATCTATGGGCCCACTGAGCATCTCTGACTCTTTCCTTGGCTCCTCTCCGCCCCGCCTCCTCCGGCCAGTCCACACATCTCGTTGTCGCTCCAGCGTCTTCTCGCGGACTCCGTTTTTCGGTCCATCCATCTGCAGCACCCTATTATCTCTCTTCGGTGGGAGTCGGCTTCACTTCCAAATTGTCTTTTGAGCCCCTGGTCAGTTGCTGTTGATGTTACACTGCCGTCCCCTGCCCATGCCGCCCTGCTAGCTCTCCCACGGCTGCCCAGGCAATCCAGGGCTGCGCGACTGCCACCCTGCCATAAACCTTGGAACCTGTCCCTCTCAAGTGGCCTGTCCATGGCGAGGATGGCCTGGAAGTGGACCGTCCAGCGCACGATTTGCCCCTCCATGGCGCTGCTCGACGCCGAGATGGACGACCACCAACCACGTCTTTGGGAACCTACTGCTTACCTGGACCCGAGGAAATCGACCACCCCCGAAACCACATGCCAAAAAAACCCGCACATCGGGAGGATGGACACCACAGTGCACACCGGTGCACCACTACAGCGCAAAATATTGTGGTGATCTCTGGCCACGTCAACCTCGATCGACTTTCTTCCGCGTCGGCTCACCCATCACCTTTCCGCCGCCCATCCGCGCCCCTCCCCCCTCTGCGTCCACCAGCCTCGCCTCCGATCTTGCTTCCCCTCATTTCCGCCCAGTCGAATGCTTCGCCTGCCCGAATGAGAGACGGACAGAGAGAGAGAGAGATAGAGAGAGAGAGAGAAACCCTTCGACCCCAGCATGCCACCATAGGCAATACGTCCCGGCAATTTACGTCCCCATGCGCTGTGAGACGACTTTGCTCGACCGCCTCTGGGTTCCTCCCACCACAAACGACCTCCCAGCGCTGCTCTGCGGGGTCCTTCCCTGACCGTTGGGTGCTCCGTCGCGTCGTGCTACCGGGCTAGCACCGCTTCACCCCGTGCTCCCCTTTTCTCATCAGTTGAACGACACGGAGGCCTGACCACAACCACGAGGCATAACACCGACTCCCTGACGTACTACCCGGTCTTCTCGCGGGGGAATATGGATACCGTCCGCCCTCGTACCCAATCCCGCCAGGTCGACGTTGCTAGGCTCGTCAACCAGCACCACCAACAAAGTCCATCCGCTCAAGTCCATTGCATTCCGTATTCCGTTCAGGGGCTGGACGCTAGGCTCGAGCTTCCTCGGGATCCATTGCACGTCTCAGTCAGAATTTCTTGGCCAATGGCGGTGACCCAAATTCAGATCTGCAAGCCTGAATAAGATCTCGAACCACCACGGACGAAAAGCGAAGCGAGCGAGCGGAGTAGTGTTCTCTGTTCCATGGCACTCAGTCTTGGGTCGGCTTTCGCTTGCCCGCCGGCCGCCTGGCTTTAATCACTTTGGCAGAGTCAAGCTAGTCACTAGCGAGCCAGACCGTCGCATGCCAGTGCTCTGGTCTTGGATTGACGCGAGTAGCGTGCCCAAACGCGTGGTTTGCATTTCTCCGTGGGCTGATGGCAGATACATTTCAGCACCAAACTTGATCGTCTACCTGCTTGAAGCGTGTGCGTCGTCGCAGGCCTTTGTACAAATCACGTCGTCCTCTATTGTCTGGCACAAACGCACAACCAAAGACGGCAACACAGACGCCCTTTGCTCACGGATATTCTACTTCCAGGTCATCCCGCTTCAAGACACAAATCAAAAGTCCTTCTGGGCACAGGTCTCGAGGGTTGGGTGATCCAAACATTTTTTTTTTTTTTTGCTTATGCCTGGCAGTAACGGCCTGTCGCCCGGCCATTCCTCCATCTATCGGAAGCAAGCGAATCCTGCTGCAGTCAATTGTTGTTTGCGACAATAGCTTTGGTGTAAGAGAAATTCGACACAAGAACCCAGCCTTTCGGCCAAATCCAGCGGCCAGAGATGCACCCCACACGCTGCATGCAGACCTGGCAGGGGTCAACCCCTCGACATGCGCATTTTGCGAAACGGAGTAGCTGAAAGGTTAATGTCATCGAAGAGCAAGCTTTCAGCTCCAGCCAATCAGCTGAACGCATTTCAAAGAAGCCCTTGGCCGATGTCGCCTCAGTTATTGGGGCCCCTGACAGGCCGCAGGAAACCCCCAAGGAATTGGACCCGGACCCTTTTTTAGACAAGGGCAATTCAACCACCGATGCGGGTGATTTGGGGGAATGGAGTTGGGGAACCTGGAGGGTGTCGGACGGTGAACCTCGCTCCAGGTCCTACTGCGCTTGCACATGCTGCTCTGAGGCGTCCTACGCCACACGTTTTGGTCGGCGCTCTGGGTTGTTAGGTAGGCTCTCTGCGTCGTCATGTAAACGTCGTTCGTTGATTTAAGCCAGATGGGAAAAGCTCTTTCCAGGCCGGGCCTTCAAGAGACACTGTGCCCCCGTTCGATCGCCCTCAGTCGGTTGCGTCATGGAGTCGACACCGCACCCGAGCCTGAACACCGACCGCGAATGAGGATGGGTGTTGTATCGCCTGTGCCTTTCAACCCCCTCCGATCTACGGAAGTTGGTGGTGTTGATGGCTGCACGGCAGAGGCCGACGGGAGACCAGGGATCGGAAGCAGCGACCTCTCGCTTTTTATCGAAAGCGCCGGAGGCGTTCTTTACCCTGGGTGCCTGGGTGCCCCCCGTGCGGGTGTGTGGGTGTCCAAGCCTCCGGCAGCCAGAAACCCAGAAGAGGAGGGACAACGTTGCGCGCGGCTAGGAAGAGCGAGGCTCCCGACGAGAAGCACGTTTAACTGCTAACAAAACGGCCTCTGCGGAAGGGCCAACCAATGGCGGACAGCACCGAGCACATGCATCTGGGACGAGGGGGGTGAAGGCGACGGATGTGACGAAACTCATTCCATCGTAGCACACGACAATGACATGCGGATAAGGCAATAGGTCGTCCGCTTCTCGTCTGGCACAAAAAGCCGTGTTGAGAGCGCAACTGGGCGCGTGACATGACTGACTGCATTGCAGCATCGAGACGTCGTCGCCCAACGCCGAAGCGCACCTACGGCGAAAAGGGTTGCTGTCAAAAAATCGACAACGTGAAATTGGAGACGCCGGCCAATCAGGCGGGAGCCGCATCTTCAACCGTCTTATCTCGGACCAACCACGACGACGAGCTGTTGCATTTGCATCTGAGCTACAGGAGAGCTAGGATCCCTAGTACCTCATCCATGCCAAATGCAACCCCGCCGGCCGGAGGCGTTCGAGATCTCACAGCTCCATACTCGGACAGCCCCTGCTGGCGTCCACGCACAGACGTTTTTTGCCTCTTGGCTCCTGGATTGGATCTGGAGGGTGGGAGGGAAGAAGACGTGAGGGGCCCCCTCTCGCATATGGAAGGGGAGGAAAACGCTTAGCCTGCCGAAGAGAAGAGGCACAGACATGGAACCGAAGCCGAGCAAGAGACAGTCGGAGAGACATCCGCACGCCGTCGGTGATGAACCGCCTCGGCACCGCGCAGTTCCTACGTCACAGGCGGTTTTGGAGTGCATGGGCTGAAGTCTTACCTGACGTATTTTCACCCCCCAAATTGATTAGGGTTTTTTCCACGCCAGCCCCTACGACAAGCACGTGTATGCATCCTGGATCTGGATGGACGCGTGCCCTACCAAGATGATGTGGGCGGTTGATCACCTATACCATTCCATAGCCACCCTCCATTTCGAAACTTCGAGTGGTGGTGGCACAGAGGGAGAGCTGAATTTCGCATTTCCCACCCACGGCGTCCGGTATTGTTTCCCGCGGCCGCCCCGCCGACCCTCATAGAGTAGTGTCCGTAGGCTTCCACGGACGAATGAACGAAGTGCCAAATGTTTACACGAAGGCAGGGCTGGTGGGAACTGAGTGAACTGA
Organism: Colletotrichum plurivorum; assembly: GCA_014235945.1. NCBI lineage: Eukaryota > Fungi > Ascomycota > Sordariomycetes > Glomerellales > Glomerellaceae > Colletotrichum > Colletotrichum plurivorum. The sequence goes on from WIGO01000085.1 coordinate 124,812, forward strand.
TAGACCCCCATGCCCAGGAGCCGTTTACGCGGGGCCTTGGGCCCAGCAACTTGAGCAACGAGAATTATAAATGTGTAGTCTGCACGTTGCTAGTGGAGTCTCATCCCACCACAACAACGACAACGACGACGCCGCCGAGGACAACAAGCGGACCTATGTCCTTCCTGCACAGCACACAGCATGCACCTGCGCCGTGGCATCTGCCACTAGGAAAGAAGTAGGTACCCATCGCGCTAGCAAAGCCCCGCCGGTGTCGGCTCGGCCGTTTCCCCCCGACTAGGGTCGGGCGGGTGCAACCCCTGGCGGAGCATCTTGTTCTGCTATACCGCCCTATATCGGAGCGGTCACCTCTCTTTCAGACCGTGATTGCAGCGGAGGCCAGAGCGAGAAAGCGGCAGAAAAAAAACCGAGCCCACTTCGAGTCAGCCCACGGCGGCCGCGAGGGAATTCCCACAATGCGGAAATATGGCATTCGAAACCTCCACCAGCACGCGCACAACCAATGCTAGCCACGCCGATGTCAGCGCTGCTCCCGACTTTTCCCGACGAGACACATCAGAGCGCCGCGGGGCGCGAGAAAGGCATCCCCGGTCCGTTGCGGATGAGCGAGAAGCAGCCCAGGCAGCAGATCGGGAAAATGGGAGGCGGCAGCGGTACCGGACCCTTGTTTTAATTACCTCACAAAAATTAGCAAAAGCCTGGCATGGAACCGAGGAGACGCAGGCGCCGTGAATAGCCCAGCAATTGAGTGAAACCCGGCAACCACCAGCACAGGTGGAAGGAGCAATGTTTCGGACAGATATTGAGGCGAGAGACGGTCGACGCTCCCGCCTCTCCGCCTCAGCTCTGTCTGTTAGGCTGGGCGGATTTATGCTGAGAGTGCCAGGGGGGATGCATCCCCATTTTGTGTTTCTGTCTCTTTCTCTCACACCCACCCACCCACACAAACGTTCTTGCAGAGCAGAATCTTCATGACTGGCGATTTGGTGTCACGGCAAGGCATGTCGTTGAACGAATTGACGGCCGACCACAATTTCTGGCGCCCGTAGTGAACCATCGTGAACTTTTGCTGCAGGGATTAGACGCGCTAGGCGCGGCGCGTCTGCGGGTGTGGGGTAGGTACCTCACCCCCGCGAGTACGTACTCTGTTAAATGTTGTCAAATGTTTACTCCTGCAACCTCGCCTGCAGCGGGGACATTTACGCGCAAGTAAGCCTTGAACAGAACGAAAAGACATCCAATTTGCATGTGAACGCCCGGATTCTACCTTTGCTATCAGCTTGTCGCCCTCCTGGAATGGGCCTGCCACCATGCTGGGCCTCCTTCCTGACCTGACACCGCGAGACGTAAGCCTTCACCCTCCAAAGCTCCCCATGCCATCAACACCCCTCCATTCCATGGAAAAGGTCCTGACTCTAGTCTCGTCAACAGTCGCACTCGATCTGGTACACCTCGTCCCGCAATCCCGCAGCCCAGGCGGCGCTTCTCGACGCGTACGAGCAGCGACATTCCCAAGATAACGGCTACCAGAATGGCGCCAGCTCGCGACGCGCGGGCCAGCTGCTCATCGAGCGGTCCGCCCTGGCACGCCTGCGCGCCGACGAGCAGCAGATGGACCGCCGGCGGCTGAACGTGCAGAACTTCGGCAGCACGTGGCTGAAGCCGCCCGGCCTGCCCAAGACCCTCCACCAGATGCGGGAAGAGCGTAAGGAGCAAGAGGAGCATGCGGAAGCCATGCGCCGCGAGCAGATGGCGGCGGAGCTGGCCGAGGCCGAGGCGGCCGGGCAGGACGGCGGGGAGGACCTGGGCGCGGACCTCGACGCGGAGGACGGAGAGGTCCGGGACCTGGACGACGACATCCCCGACGCCGAGGAGAGCTTCGGATTCGACGGCGGCAACGACGACTCGGACGAGGGCGGGCTCAGCGGGATGACTAGTAGCGAGGATGGCGACGCCTCGGAGGGTGACGTCTCAGACGACGAGCGGAGCGCGAGAGCAGGCGGGCTGCTGCTGCAGCCGTCGGATGACGAAGGCAGGCGGGACGACCTCGTCGCGGCGCGGATGCGCATCGCGGACGACGCGTACCGCCAGGCGATGGCGCGCGGGGACGCCGGCGGGGAGGACCTGTACGGCGCCGAGGAGGAGCTCGAGGCCGAGGGCCGGGGCCACATGCTCGACGAGGAGGACATCATGCCCCCGCACGACGGCGTCATCGACGACGAGGACGACGACCTCGGCATGGGGATGGACATGGACGCGGACCTGGACGACGACATCCCCGAGGCCGGCGAGCTGAGCGGGGTGTACGAGCACACCGACTCGGAGGCGGACCTGAGTAGCAGCAGCCAGGCGCCGAGCAGCGACGAGGAGGACGAGGGGGACATTAGCTTCGCGCCGCGGGCCGCGCCGCTGAGGGCGCCGCTTAGTCCCACGCGTGGGCGCGGCGGCCACGGGCCGAGGAGCAGCATGGACCTGAGCGGTTTGCTGTCGGCGGAGAGCAGCATGATGGACAGCAGCATGATGCAGAGCAGTCCCAACGTCAGGGCCCAGAGACGTTAGTGGCGTTCGGAACCCTGAATGGTTTGGGAGAATTCATGATACCCCCTTCAGAACACACACATGTGTTTTAACAGAGATTCGGGCTCTGCAGCGGCGTAATGAGCAGGGAGGAGCCACACAATGACAAACATGCACGCCCTCTGGGCTGTATGAAGCAAGAGAAACGAATTACGAACACAGAAACACACGCGCGCGCAAAGCCATGGGGAGGAACCTCTTCAAGGTGTAGTATTAGGCGGTATACACGTTATTACAAAAAACAAGAAATGGTTATATAATGCTAAGCTCGACGAAACCACCCGCCCCGCGCCGTCTCGTTTCTCTGTGTTTCCCCTTTCTGCAGACGTTATACATGTTGCAAGTAAGCATATCAGGTAAATCAACGGACGTCCATGAATCTTCTCATGCCTTCATGTCACTCTTTTTTTCCTTCTTTCTCTTCACCCCCTGAGCTTCGTCTTTCTTTCTCCTTCTGCCGCCTGATAGCAGTTTGGCTGGAAGGCATTGAGGAAAGAAAAGAACAGGGAGATCCAAGAGCGTGGAATTCATGAAACGCCTTGAACGCCGAGCATGCAGAACAATATCAGTCGCGACCCAACCCAGGACTATGCGTGACTGTCGACGGTTCCTCGCTTCAAACGACGGGCAGACAGAGAGCCTCTGGCCTGCCTCCTATGCTTCTTCCCCTCGATATGTTTCTCTCCAATTCTGTCATCTCGTGGCTTTTCGGACTGGTCCGAGTGTGCCAGTTTGCGATATTGCGTATCGTCATCTGTCCAACGGCCTTCCCAGGGGCGTCTAGAACAGCCAGACGTAGATGAAGAGGAAGCACACGGCCGCGAAGAAGCCGAGCCAGACCTTCCAGCCGACACCAGTGCGCTGGGCCATCAGCAGCATCCGGTTCATGGTGCCGCGGAGGCGCAGGCGGGTGGAATCGAAGGTGTCGTTCATCTTCTCGGCCAGGGCCGATGACTCGCGGATCTCGTCGCCGATGGCAACCGTCATCTGCGGGCTTCGTCAGCAATCCCGCTGCATTCGTCTATCCGCAACGGGAAAAGGGCCCAACGTACGCTCTTCAGAATCTTGACCTTGCCCATGATGCCCTCCACCTGCTCGTCGTTCTGGCTCTCGAGCTCGTTGAGCACCGCGTCGCTGTACTGGCCGCGCGAGTTGGGCGTCGCGGGGCGGAACCCCCGGTTGCCGTTGTCGACGCCGAGGTGGCTCCCCATGGGCGCGGGGGATGCGCTGCTGCCGGCGTAGCCGTAGCCGTATCCGCCGCCGACGCGCGAGGGCGAGGCGCTGACTGGCCGCCGCGAGTTGTCGCCGGTGTAGCCCTCGAACAGGGCGCTGCGGGAGTCGCGCTGGTGCAGCGAGGAGCCGCCGAATCTGTTGAAGCGGACAGAGTCAGCTTCTATTGCCTTGTGTGTGCGTGAAGAGCGTGTCTGTCGCAAGCATTGGGTTTTGCGGTGTCAGGACGCCCGTCCGGCGCGACGGCATCGGGGATCGCGAGAGTGCGAAGCGGCCGGGTTTCTGCGATCTCGCGTGGCTTCCCGCACTTTCGGATAGGCCGCGACGTTCGAGCATGCTGGAGAGACGCTGTGCGCGCGATGCATCGCGGAAGGCACCAAAGGAGCTGTGCAGGGATTCGTATCAGCTACGCACCTTGAAGCCATGGCGTCCGACCCGTCGCGCGAGGTTGTTTGCTTCTCGGGAGGGTCTCCTGGACTATCGAAACTTTTGGGTTTCTCGCGCGCGACGAAACCCAGAATGGGCGGCGACGGCAGCGGCGTTCACGGGAATTTGTCTCGCAAGGCCCAGATGCCAAAAGGGGGCAGGGACGTTGGTGGAATGTAAGTGGGCGGGTGTGTGTGTGTTAGACAAGAGAGAACTTTTTGTTGTCCTTCAAGGTCGGTTCGGTTCGTCCAGGGGTGCGGTTGATAGCGCTGCTAATGGGGACCTTCGAATCTCGGCTGGGCGATCTTTATTTTTATTTGGTAAGACTCCGTTGCGGCAGTCCCGTCTCTGACGTATCTGCTTGGTCCGTTCCCCTTGTCAGTAATGGGGGCGTCCGCTTCGCTGTTGGCAGGTATTAAGCGTCAGATGCGAGGGAAAGGGGTATAAGACGAGAGGCGAGAGAGGATCGTGGGAGATGGAACACAGAGACGGAGAAAGGACCCGTGGCGATATGGCGCAACATTCGTGACTGAGCCAGAGTTTTTTGTCTTTCTAATATAAATGTAACTAGGTAGACGGAATCGCTTTTGGTACCTGAGGCGGGAGGCGACTGCTCTCGGGCAGGAAGCTTTCTGGGTACGTGTCGACCCGCTGTCCAATCGAAAACGGTGATAACCTAAAATTCCCCGTGGAAGAGGTGAAAGCGGCCCGGGCATGGTCCTTGGCCGGCGCTGACCGGACGCCCCTCTTCCGTCTAAAATAGAGTGACAAAAAATTCTAGCCTGGCCTTTTTCTGTTTCTCTGCACCGGACGGCATGCACAGTGAGGTTGGGATTAACCCAGCGAGCCGCTCATTTGCATTGAGACATTGACGTTCGTGTGTAAATGGATGTGGGAAAGTCCATCGAAAAACCGGGCTTTGCAAATGACCTGTTGTGTGTAAGTTTTGCTCTGGAAAAAGACGCCGAGACTTAAATTGCGCAGGCATCTCCGTGCGTCATACGGAGAAAGATGAGTCTACTTCTATCATCCTGTTCAATTACAATAAGGGAACTTATAGCCACCGAGCTACGTAACTACGTATATGCCAAGGTCCGCCAGACCCCTCGTCTTGGGCCGCTTCATGCATGGATCGGTGGTTTAGTTGGCAGCTCAGAGGTGGATAGGTCCCCGTCAGAGCAGCTAACGAGAACTTGCCTGCGAGGCACAGCCGCAGGGACCTGCACCAATGCTTAATTACTGCTACGTCTGAATTGCAGTAGGATCAAGATAACCTCGAACGATATAGAAAAAAAATACACCAATGAATGGTGCAATCACAGCAGTCGGTAAGAATTATCGCATAATCTTCGTTTCCATTGCATTCGTCTCTTGGTCGAGGTGACGGCCACGGGCCGAGCAGCTAAGCACAATATGAAGCATCCCACCCACTGGGTATCAGGTGGGATAGACAGCAGACCAGTTCGTCTCTAAAACGCCGTCCAAACGCACGAAATATCCGCCTATGCCTCGGCCACATGCTGTCCATTCCCAAGATGAGCTCGCCATATCGTCGAGCCTCTGTAAAACTTTTATGTAACCCCCGTATCCATTTTTCTTCCTCTCGCTCTCTGATGTGCTCTCGATCCAACTCATGGGGCCAGAAGAACACTAGTCGGCCACACGGCATGTTGGTGGAGTGACTGAAGAAAGATGAGCTCAGTGTGTGAAGACGACAGCGCTCGGGCTTTAGTCCTCATCCATCTTGGAGTCGTCGGGAGCCTCGAAGTCGTCGTCTTCCTCATCGTCCTCGTCATCGGCGGGGTTCTCCTCGGCGGCCTTGGCGAAGTCGATGACACGGCCACGGGTGCGGCGGCCACCCTCAACGATGTTGTTCAGGTCGATCTCGTCCATGCCGTCGTCCTCGTCAACTATTAGAGAGTAGTGTTAGTCGCCTGTTGTCGAAGGCTGTTTGCGCAAGTCCAATCTTACCAGGCGGCTCAGTAGTCTACAATTGCCAACGTTAGCTTCGGCGCAACCTAGCGGGAAGGACTTTACATCCGGATCAAATGACATACCTCGGCGTTCTCCTCCTCCTCGCTAGACTCGTCGTCCTCGTCCATGGCCTCGCTCTGCTCGACAGGCTCCTCAGCGGCGACGGCCTTGCCCTTGCCCTTGGTCTCAACCTCGGGGGCAGCGGCGGTAGGGTTGGTAACGGACTCGTTCTCGGCAGCCATTGTGTCTGGAGGGAGGATTTATGGGAATTGTGTGTCTGTTTTGCGAAATTTGCGTAATGGGTGGGCGGGAGACAGGTTGGAGTCGCGAATGGTTGTGGTGGTGAGAAGTTGGGAAAGGCAGATGATGAATTTCAAAGAGGCAAGTGGGCGAAGGAAAGTGGAGGCAAAGCTGCGCAGGCAAGCGGCGGATTTTATCAAGGCGATCGTACTTTCGTACCTTCCCCGGTCCCAGCTTTTTAGAGTGAGGCAAGCGGCTGCTTGTGTGCATGTCAGTAAGTGAGCAACGGCGCTAGCCCGTAACGGGGATAGAGTCGCAAAAGCAATGCTGCACGTGCCAGCTATCCTGGGCACCGAGTCTCGCCAGGTCGAACTTCCAGAGCAGAGCAGAGTGCCTGCAGGCAGTAAAAGTGCAGCTAGAACTTTTTGGCAGGCTAGATTACGTGCCTTGCGACAGAGGGGCCAGAGGAAGAGCCATCAGATTCAGAATATTTGAACAGTTTGTTAAGTGCACGTTTGACAGCATAGACGAAAATACTCTTCTTGATGGAAGGCCTCTTCAGTGTGTATATATATCCAGGGTATAATGCGCTCATGACATGGTGGCTGTTGAAACAGGCCTCAACGGACAACACGTTGGAACACATTAACGGAAACAATGGCGTAGTCGATCTGCCCAACATTTCGCAAAGCATCACAACGTTAGCAACAATTCCCTGTAATGTAATCATTCGTCCAAGATAGCCATGGGCTCTCAACTGTTGGGTATTCTTCTAAGCAACCGTCTTCTACTTTCCGTCTCCGCCACCAGTGACCGTCATGAGCACGACTATCGCGATCAACCACCAGTATCTGTACCACCGTTAGTATCAGCATATACCCACAGGACTGCAAGGCAACGTACTTTTGGAAAAGCGTCTTCTCCTCCTGCACCACCTTCTTTCCCTCAGGGCTCAGCGCGATGGGCTTGTTCAGCTCCGGCGTCTTCCCCTGCCGCGCGACCCGCACCACAGCCTGCGGTCCAAAGTCCCTCGTCACGCCCGCGTCGACCATGACACCTTTCAATCCCGCGCCGATGACGTTGCCGTCGGCGTCGACGCTGAGCAGGATGTTGGGCGAATAGCCCTTGGCGAAGTTCTCCGTCGAGGCCACGGAGACCGAAGAAGTCCATTGCGCGGACGCGGGGTCGTAGACGCCGACGCGCACGAGCTTTGCGCCGTCTTTGGGGAGCTCGGGGAGCTCAAAGGAGGCGACGGTCGCTTCCGAGGGCTTCGTGACGTCGTATTCGACCTCGGCGAGGGGGACGGGGGCGGCCTTGCTCGCGACGAGAGAGACGGGCTCGATGTAGATCTTGGCCAGGCGCGCCTCGGCTGCGGCGGCGACGGTCGCGGCGAAAAACGCCGACAGGAGGGTTGTCGCGCGCATCTTGTGTGGATTTGGTTGACCTCGTGTGTCGATGATGCTCCGAGTCACAGCGCGGACGGTCGACGTGGTGCTTGGAGATGGATGGGCGTCGGAGGGGAGGTTCGATGGGCCCCCGGTCTGGGTGGGCCGGGATTAGTTCGGCAGATTTCCCAGGTCGCCCTACTATGTACGCTGCAGCTGCACCAACAAATCGGGAACTGATGAGCTGCTGCCGCCAGCACCAGCTTTTGAGCGTTTAAAGCAGCGGACAACACTCCGGGCTGAGTACTATCAACGAGCAGAGATCATCTGGTCACAGTTTACATGGTCAAGAGTTTCTCCCAGTTAATTCGGAAAATGTGGTATTTCGTTACCGCTGTCACTCATACAACATTGAAAATGATACTGCCTATCCGAACGCCGCTTTGCCATGCCTCTAGAGGCAGCAGTGATGCCCACCCTTTTTAAGGAAAAGTCGAACAAGATACGCCTGCCCTGTTTGGTAGGTGAAAATATGTCAGAAAAAAAAAAGAAGCCAAAACTATCGTTCACGATGGCTGCGTTGTGACCGCTGCTGCTCCCTCTGCCAGCGGCGATTTCGCAGGGCTCTCGTCGTCGGGCGAGTCCCCACTGTCGTCACCGGCGCCATCTGAAATTTCGGTCGACCCGTCCTCGTCGTCGACTTCATCGGATTCCTCGTCCTCCACGACTGCCTCCTCGTCCTGCAGAGCGTAGCCTGGGCACCGCTCGACCAAGCCTCGGTAGTACGCAACCAGCACTTCCGGGTTGGGCACGATCTTCCAGTCCACTCTGTAGAGAAACTCCAGTTCTAACAGCTTGAGCTCGGCCACCCTGACTCCGCCCACTCGCGCGTACGTAGTGTTGTTCCAAAACAGATCTGATAAGCCTTTCGCGGCGACCGTCGCGGCGGTGATGAGAAAGCGATGAACGGTAAGTGTGTTGATGGTAAACTCTGGGTATAATGCGCAAAGGCGGTCAATGTAGTAGACCATGGACAGCAAGAGCGGCGGTGTGAGCGTCGCATGTTTTGCTAATCTGTTAAGGTATTCAAGAACAGAAATGCTCGGCGCCGTTCTGCATGCAATAGCCGGTAAGCAATGCGGCGCCAAGAGTAGTGAAGAAGTTTTGCTCACCTCGAGTGGAACCGAGTCAGGCTACCAGAGCGAAGAGCGAGAGCGTCGTTGGTCTCGATGAGTTCCGAGAGCATATGCGATATCAGGACGACCATGTCTTCGACGCCGCATAGCTCATAGCGCTGAGGCAATATCTTGGGCGGCCCAGCCGTTGGTTTAGGGCGTTTGGCCGCGCCGGAGGAGGACTCGCCGGCGGTAGATGCGCTTGCGTGCGCGAGAGCAGGATCTTGCGAATTCCGGCGCTTGCCGGGCGAGGCAAAGACGGCCGAGGTCTCGCGTACGACGGGGGGCGCGACAGGCTGGGCCTGTATCGGCGGTTGAGGTCGCGGCAGAGGTGCGGAAGGGTCTATCGGCTGAGGATGCGGCGCAGGTGGGGGTTCGACGGGCGTCGCGGGAACAGAGGCGCGCGGTGCGGCGACGTCTTGTGTGCTTTGAGGTTGAGATTGAGGCTGGGCCGCGAGCGGCGGGTTTTGGTTCGGGGGCTCCATGGGAGAGTATTGGGTGCCAGCGTCGACAGCTACATATTGTCGAGGGCGTTGCTGTAGGGAGGGTGAGGTCATTGAGGCGGACGGAGAGGGCCTGGATGCAGAGTGCCGCCGCGGCAAAGGGGCCGAAAGCCGGGCAGGAGACGAGTGCGGGGAGGATCGCGTAGGGGCATAATGGAAGGTGCTGGGCGAGGCATTGGCAGAGCTGGCGATAATGGGAGATGTTGTCAACATGGTCCCGGGCGCATCGTGGGGCGTGCAGGTGGCAGGATGAAAACGCCAGGCGAGCTGGACGAAGCGATCGATGGGTAGATAGACCGCCGTCGATTTGATAGCAGTCCGATTCGAAAAGAATACCTAATGGGGTGAGGTCGGTACTTGATCCAGGGAGTACAGGTAGGTAGTGAAAAGTATTTAGGTAGGTAGTGCAGTGAGCACAGGCAGGTGACAGGTCTGGGGCCGGCTCAGATTTGCAGATTGACAAACCCAAGTCCTAAGATTCGCAAAATCGGGAAGGGAGAGGGGCTGCTTTTTCCGACGAGGATGGCCTAGACACCAAGGCCCTTGTACCTTCCATACCAGTACTTGCACGCCCGGCGCTACCTACACCACGCCAAATTATACATTCACAACGTCTCTCATGAAGCCATCGCAGGTGATGAGTCGACTTTTCAAGCCACAGTCAGTAAATTAACACTGAAGTCAACTTCATATTTTGACAGTATCGTCATACAGATACGTTATAAAGTTTGTGTATTACGTTACAGGTCTTCTAGGTGCCAACGCAAGTACATTCAATGTACACTCACAACACGTACCCCATTGTCATTATTTTTGTAAGAAAAAAATGCCTCGTTACTGTCCCTCAGTCAGAACACACAAAGTCGCATACAGCCCCTTAAGCTGATTCCATGGTCTTCATGGCAAACGCGGCTGGCAGCGCCCTCCTCTGCTCGTCGCATTCCTGCCCAAACGGCAAGTCGATTGCACGGCATGGCATGGCCCATGGGACCTGTGTGGGCTGTGGAGGAAAGCGGACAATCCGTTTTTCTGCGGTCTCGGCACCGGTGCCAAGCGCCACCGCCGCTGCTGCCAGCCAGTCGTCATTGCACTGCGGGTAAGTGGGGAGGCAGGTACCTGGTGCTACTCGCTACACTGTATCGTGTGGGATGCCCCCGCCTCCTATTGCCCCGTGTGCTTTCTGCCTTCTTTTTTTTTTTTCTTCTTGTTCTTTTTTGATGGGCCGCTGATTGCACCATTTTCTTACAGAGGCCCGGGTGGTGGGCCGCGATACTGGTTCTGGACACCGAGAGAAGTGACTAACGTTGCCTTGGGCCCCCCAGCGCTGCAACCCTCCCACGGCAAACAGGGTCCTGGCTGCTTTAGACACCTGGGCTGGACCGGAGGTGCCGTCAAGAGGCTCAATTTCCCCCTCCTCTTGCTGGTCCCGGCCCTTTGCTTCGAAGTTCGAGTTGCAACAGGCTGCGCACCTCCAGGCCGCCCCAGCCTGCCAGGTACCTTCTCCGCTGAGAACCTCTCTGAATCCATGTGCGTTCCTCCTCGTCGTCGTATGGGAAGCCTCACCGATACACGTGTGCGATCAGCTGTCACTGCGAATTTTCTCCTGCACGCTCAGTTAGACTGTTTCCCTTATCATCATAGCCCCGCTTGACACATCCCAAACCCAGCTGCGGCTATTAGGAGACAGTGGCCGCAAGTCATGGCTCAAGTCGTCAGATGTGACTTATCTCGCGCGAGATAGCCCTGGGGTTGAATCACAGCATCGGAGCAAATCTGCTATGCTTTCCTACCTAGGTACGTCGTCTAGCCAAGGCACCTATGCCACCGAGTACGAAAACGGCATCCTTGTCAACCTATCGCCATGGTTTTTGGTACGTAACTTGACTCGCCCAGTGCTTTGGCGATGACCTTGCTGCAACTCATTACGGGTTTGGGCGGCCTTATTCTCACAATGACGGAACTGAAGACATGATCCAAAACGCCATGCTGCTGCATACTATGTACAAGCAAAACATGGGCTTGGGTAGGACGTCCACAGGCTATGTACCCCGCATCAACCCGGCGCCTCAACTGTCGTACTTGCAGCAGGTAAGTAGGTATCGTTGGCAACTCCAGAAAGAAGACAAAAGTGTGCCCTTGTGTCAAACAATTCAATGGCACTGAAGAGAGGAAATCTCCCATCATTCGTCACCAAGGGTAGAGGCCAAACTGGCTGGCAACTTCTCAAAGCTCAACATCAATAGGAAGCTACACGAAGCAAGCTGCAAGCACCATGTCTACCTACCAGGCTTGCTTACACTCTTTAACTAGCACAATAACATGACCTGTGACAAAGAGCCTTCTCAGATCTCATTTGTATGTAGCCTCTGATCCATAACCCACATGCAGGTACTGGCTACCTACGCATACTCATTGTGAGAAGCAAAAAGAAAAGAAAAAACAAATGTCAGATTGTAATGGGACAAGCCCAAGCAGTCTCCCGATGCGAGGGTCGAACTCGCAGCCTTCGGATTGATCGATGATAAAAGTCCGACGCTCTGACCAATTGAGCTAACCGGGAGTGGATCTACATTTATCCGTGATGAAACAAGCTTCTGAACTCATTCAAGTAGAGTGCTGTTCTCCAGCAACAAACCCAAATTCCTTAAAGGAAGAAAACACCGTGTGAATCACCCGGCCATGGTGGGGTTCCTGTGTGGAAGCACAGCTCGGCTTCGGGAACTATTATTTTATACCCCTTACCTAGGCTGAATGTCCCACCTCCCACAAGCACCTTCAATAACAATAGGCAGTAGCAACAATGACGGACGACAGCGACTATAACGGACGATAGTAACAATAACGGACGACAGGGACGACGACGGACGACGGGGACAATAACGACGATGACGGATAATAGTAGTAGGCTGGAGTACTTAATCAGAGGGATGTAAAATACTTAGCCTGGGGGCGCCCCTACCCAGAGCTCCCGTGACATGTGAGAATTCTGAAAACGGCGGGTTACGGGCGATACGCAAACGCACGTGCCTGCCTGCCAACCCGCCTTACCCCCCAGCGCCAACTGGCAACTGGCACTGCTCCTATGGACCTTACCTTAGGTGCAGACGCCCCATCAACCTTGATGGGATTAATCGCGACCCATCCTGCGGAAGACATCCCGGCTCTCTGGAGGGACGTTCAACACGCCTTTCGGCGCCATACATATCTAGATACCACCAGCTCCTAGATTCAACAAATACGCATTCGCTCCGCCCGGCCGGGAAACCTTCGACGACGACGACAGCTGTGCGAGGCTCAAACCGCTTCCGCTTGACACTCGGCCGGTTGCATGGACCTTGCTTGGCCTCTGACGCAAGCTCCGTCCGCCGCCGCACCACTTCGTCCTTGCAAGCCCACAACGCGCTGGAAGTAGACCACAGAGAGTCGACAGCTCACCAACGACCAACAGTGCCCTCGCGAATAGCAAAAAACATGGCACGGCTATCGAACCCTCCCACCCTGTTGCAGATCCAGAGCGCAAGGAGCTATGCCGAGCAGACCAGCGCCCTGAAGGCTCTCAAGAACGATGTCGTCGGCCACCAGCAAAAGAAGGAGATGTGGGCTGAACTCGGTGCTTTGGAGCCCATCGTCGAGATACTCAATGCCTCTCGTTCGCCCGCCAGGGTCAATGGGAAAGACACGCGCCCTCAGGGCAACTCCAGGTGGCTAAACGACGAGGAAACTGTCAGGTTACAGGCTCTTCAGCTCCTGGCGAGCTTTGCGAACGGTAGGTCTTCAAGTTTATGCGTCGGGCTCATAGTCGCTTGCTCACGATGCGTCTTGCAGGTGGAACCGCTTTTGTCGAGCCTCTCCTTGCCACCGGAGCCGTGCCAGCTTTGCTGGCCTACATCTGCCCGATTTCGAACGCCCCCTTGCTCGTCACCACAGCCCTGCGCACCCTGCTAAACATCATCGAAGCCTCCTCTCTCGCTGCCCCGGGCTCTCCGGTCGACACACCAGCCTTGGCCGAAGCGGTCTTCGCACCCGAGCATGTTGAATCCTTCAACGCCATACTATCTTCCGCACCTAAAGATTCAGCGCAACACACCCAGGTGACGTTGGTTGCGAGCATTATTGGTCAACTGTGTCGAGAAGAACGGCATCAGCTTGCTCTAGCAAACAGCGGTGTTCTTGAATCCTTGGCAACGCGGCTAGCTAGTATCGCCGTCGCACAAGGTCACGTTATACCGTACGCTGAGGCCTATGCCAGAGTAGAGCATCTGTCAGATTTCATCCCCGAAGCGGCGTTTTCGACTTCCAATTTGGCCCAGATTCTAGAAGCATTGGCTACCATCATTTCGGATTCTCGCTTCAGGGCATACATGCTGTTGAGCTCCCCAGCAATCATAGCTATCTTTCCCTCCCTGAAGTTCACGCCGTCGAAAGAGATCCGAGCCCCTTGGAACTCGCTCGAAGTCAGTGGTCTGGGTTATGCGCAGCAACAAAGTCTCAGCGCCATGGATTACCTCCTTCCAGCCATCCCCATACCTCAGGGTCGGATGGCGGGTTCTCAGCAGTCTCACTTCCCTCCGCCAGGTGCCTCGGATGCGCGAGAGCGGGCTCGCTCAGCCGCGAGTAAATATAGTTCCACCGCCTCCATATGGGAAGCCTCCCGTTTCGAGCTGTTTGGGAACGAAGGCGATCCTGAGGAGGAACAGGAGTGTCCCCTCATCCCATGGCTTATTTTTCTAGTAAAAACCCGCCAGAATGTTGAGCGGCTGATGGCTGCCAACCTCTTGACCTCTCTCGTAAGGTCTGGGTTTGGAACTAAGCACTTCAGAGAGACCTGTCTTGGGCTCATCGTCATCCCGATACTGATGGCGACGCTAGAGCATCTTCAATCCTCTCCGCCAATTGTCAAGTCTCCTCTGGTTGACGCAGAAACAGCCTTGAAGTGGACAATCCTGGAACGGACGCCAGCTATACTCGCTCGAATGATCACAGACAGCGAGCCGCTTCAGAAAGCCGCGTTCGACTGTGGGGCTGTCAAGTCCTTCAGCAAGCTTCTCAAGGACGCCTACGAACCAATTCCTCCGTCAGCATATGCCAAAGTATGGTCGCCACAAGCTGACACGGGCATGGACATGCAAAACGCGGCTCTTTCGTGTGCCTTGGGGCCAGAGGGACAGCCCCCTCTTTTGGCTCACAGAGTGAAAATGCGCGAGAGCGCTCTCAAGGCGATTGGGGCGCTTGCAGCCGGTAAAGAGGATTATCGCAAGGCCTTTGTTGAGCAGGACGTCGTTGCCCACATTGTCCAGTCGCTCTCTCCGACCCCTGGCAAGCCGTCGAACCCCAAGGATCGCTCAAAACCTAACGAGCCGGACGGCCCCGTCCCTGAAGCATCCTCGTCTGATCACAATTCCGGATATGGTAGTAACCCATTATCAGTGCTTATTGCAGGCTGCCATGCGGTGAGAATGCTATCGCGATCGGTCAGTATCCTCAGAACCTCTCTGGTGGACTACGCAGTGGCCGTTCCCCTGTTTCGCTTTCTCAGGCACCCGGACGTGGACGTCCAGATTGCTGCGACCGCCGCGATTTGCAATCTGGTCACTGAAGTCAGTCCAATGAGGGAGGTAAGTTGACTTCCGCCGAGTTTTCCGTGACGTGACGAGTTGACGATTGTAGATCCTGGCCGACAGGGGCGTGATGAAGATACTGTGCGAGCATGCTCATTCTCTCAACGCTGCCCTACGACTGAACGCTCTCTGGGCTTTGAAGCATTTCGTGCATGCTGTCGACCCGGAGACCAAGAAGCAGTGCTTAGAGGAACTTGAATCCGGATGGCTCGTTCAGCTCATTTGCGACGACACGGAGGACGACGCACTATTCCTTGCTCGATCAAAGCTGGACAAGCAGAACGCCGTGGGTGCCGCGGACGACATGGACGGCGATGTCGAGATGGACCAGGCGGATACCATGTCAAGGTCTTGGCTGAGCTCTAACATGCCTCCGCAAGACGCAGACGGCAAGCGGCCGGCCAAATTACAAAAAGCACAGCTGAAACTGGCAAACCTGCGCGAGAATGAGATAAATCCGCTACGAAAAGCGCGGAATGACGACCTGGCCATCCAAGAACAGGGACTTGGTTTCATCCGGAATCTGATCGGCGCAACTGGGTCCGGTTCGACGCCGGAGTCGGCAAACGAGACCACGGAGATGATCGATTATCTCTTTAATGAACTAGGACAGGATAGATTTTTCGACATACTGGGCAGGAAACTTCAGGCCAAGGTGCTTCACCCAACTAGGCGTTCGGTAGGCTCCAGTGCGGGTCGTGAAGCGCGGGTGCTCTATCCGCAGGCCAAGATTATCGATGCCGTCGTGTACATCCTCGTTCACATGGCGGCCAGCGTACCCCGGCACCGGCAGCTAGTTGTTGCTCAGACAGACCTGCTGAAGCTGTTGGCCAACCACTTCAACAGCAAGGATAAGGAGGTCCGGGTTGCCCTGTGCCACCTGATCAGCAACCTCACATGGCAAGACGACGATACCGATGCTCGAGGGTGTGCCCAACGGGCCTACGAGCTGAAGAAATTGGGTTTCCTGACTAAGCTCGAGGGCTTAGAGGACGACTGCGAATTAGACGTGCGGGAGCGGGCCAAGAGTGCGGTCTGGCAGATGAAGCAGGCCAGCAGTTACTAGAGGACTCTTCAATGGCTTCAATGTCTTCGTCCGCCAGACAAAGATGTAAATGGCGTTGATTGCGTTGATTGCGTGCGGGGTGTAGTTGAGGTACACAGTACATGATGAATGAAGCATAAGCATGGGTTGGGCTCGGTAAGCTGGTGGTGTGTAAGCGTAGTTTCAGCTAAGATAGAGCAGCGAGACGAATTGAGTACTATCATCTCATTACTCTTGCTGTTGCCCGTCATTGTCACTATCGTCCGTCGCCGTCGTCCGTTGTCCGTTGTTGTTGTTGTCCGTTGTCTGTCGTCATTACTTCTGCTTGTAGGATGCGAGATATTTAGCTTTGAGAAAGGGGGATAGAAATTATAGTCCCTAACATAAGCTGGTGGTATATAAGTGTGGTTTTGATTAAAATACGTCGGAAGTAATAATACGTATATAGCGATACTTAAATTTTAAGTTAAAGGGTATTAATAGAAAATATTTAATTTCTAGTAGTATATATAGAGAAGTCTGGATTAAACAGTACTTAAAGACATTAGCTATAATATACGTTAACGAGTTCTAATAGTCTATTTCTACAATTATATAGAAACTGACTCTAGTATAATTATTATGGCCGTAATTATAGCTTAATAAGGGAACTGTTATCCCCCGCCCTTAAGCTGAATATCCCACATCCCACAAGCAGAAGTGACAACAGACAACAATGACAGACGACGATGACCGACGACGACGAACAATAATGACAATGACAGGCAATAGCAAAAGTAATGAAATAATAGTAACAGTAGTAAATAATATGACAATAATTATTTCAGTGGTAGTGGGCTGGAATGGCTAGAGCGGATGTGAGATACTTAATTTAGGGGTGTGGAATAAAAGGCCCCTCCTTCTCGTGGCCGCAATTGCAGCTTAACAAACTTCGCTATCTTCTTTTCTGCTGGCAACATCGGAAGCGACTGGTAATCACCTCGGGCGAGTTGCTGCCAGCTCGGATGTAATCGCCGGCTTTCAGCGGTCCCAAGACCACCATCGTCCTTCGCCGTAGTCCGATGGAGAGAAAAAAAAACGAATCCGGCAAGAATTATCGTGGCTCCGGAAGCTGCGGATGAGTTCATCCCGAACCATGTGATCCGATGATCACGAGAGGGCAAGAGAGCGGAAGGCTCTGGAAAAGAGACGCCGTCCGTAGGGTAGGCCTGTAAGGCAAGCCTTACAGGCCGGACCCACCACGGACGTTCGATGAGGGTCTTGACTCCATCGACGCACAGGGGTGCCAACCGGGTCACGATCGACGGCAGGGTCGTTCGGCACGGGGGGGGGGGGGGGGGGGGGGGGGGGGGGGGGGCGGGGGGGGGGGGGGGGGGGGGGGGGGGGGGGGGGGGGGGGGGGG